>VZSC01002964.1:180728-197551 GCA_013398225.1 Steatornis caripensis
GGGCACCTGCTTTAGCAGGGAGGTGGACTAGATGGTCGCCACAGGTCCCTTCCAACCCCTACCATTCTGTGATTCTGTTAGCCCAGCAATGGCCAAAGCTGGTAAAGCCTTTCAAAAATTAGGGCTTATTACGTGAACTCCAGACTGACAGAGCTAGCGAGCACCAGATCTGCACAGCTGAGCCCGCACCGTGCCGTGCTGCCCTGTGCTCCCCCAGCACTTTCCATGCACACTCAGGCTTCCCCAGCAGTGGTCCTACCATCCTCTGCTTCACAGTGTAGTTGTACCCTGTGCCTGACGCGTTGAAAGCTGCATTCATGTTGTTTCCTTTCCATTTCAGAGCCACTTGCTATTGAAGAAAAAGGGAGCTGCAAGCACTTTGCTCCTTGGAGAAGTCTGGTTATGGGGCCCAATGACTGGGAAAACGCTTCCTGTCTTCCCCTTGCCAGCACTCCTCTCCCTCCTTTGCTCACTGGGGGTTTTTTTTGGGGGGGGTGTTGTCAAGCCATGAAATTTCAGTGTTAATCCCTACAAGGGGTAAGAACAGCCAGCCTGTCTCCTGAATTTACTCATCATCAGCTAGATAACTGCCTCATGAAAAGAAATTCAGCAAACGTATTATTTCTGTCCTAATGAAGTCCTCTTTTGGTTGAGTTAAAGGCAGTAAACCCTCGGCCAGCCTTTGCTAGTCCTGACCTTTTCAAGGTGCCTTGTCTTGGAGATTGGCAGCTAGCCCAGAGCAAAAGCGCTCTGCATAGGGTCAGACCTAGACCTTGACAAACCAGCACAATGAGGCGTTCAATAGCCAATCAATAAGACAGCCATCAAAATTAACGTTAAGGGTGTCTCGTAGGGAATGTAATTAATTTTATGATAACATCTATGAACTAATAGTTGAGTGTCATTAAGAGATGACATTGCCCTTAGAGTCTTTGGTGAAAGCAATTATCCAGCTGTGTGGAGGTTATTGTTCTGCCTACATCAAAAGTTGAGGGAAATAAAGTGTAAAACCACCGGAGTTTCTTTATAAGCAACAATATAGGCTGTGTGTGTCACATCTCAGTGCTTATGTTTATGCAGCCATGTGAAGCTTGGTGTTAATTTTTTGAGACCTTCACCCCTAATCACTTCTCCACGGCACCCAGCAGCACTCTTGCTTGGTTTGCTGTTACAAGCTCTATCCTGAGCTAGGAGTTACATTTTTTAAAATTGCTGTTTAATGAAGGGTGATTTTTTAAAAATGTAAGGAAGAGGCTTAATTTATCTGGTAATTATGGCTGAAATCAATATCCTATATGAAATGTCATTAATGCCTGTATGTCTGTTATTATTATTTCTTTGTATGCATAAATATGCATTAACATATTCACTTTTGTACCAATATAGTATTTTGTGAAAAGAAACTACTCTTTTAACCTCAAAGAACTTTCTGATTTACACCAGTCAGAAAAAGTGTAATTTGGACAAAATCCGGATGTGGTTCTGAACTTCACAGCTGTCACAATTTTCTTCAGCAAGCAAATCCAAAATACCAAGTTTTAAATGCTCTTTCCATACACTTTCCCCCCACAACAATATGCCTGGATCAGGGTCACAAATTCCTAATTTTGTGCCTTTTTTTTACATCTCTCATTTAGATACAGACCAAAATGGAAGGAAGTGTAAGAGATTTTCTGCTTCTTGAGATTGCAGACTTCTCACTAATTCAAAAATTTCCTTGATGTTTTTATTTTGGGATGAAATCTGACAACACAGATTCTGAAATTTTGACAGGATTAGGCCCTAGTCTCAATTCAGTTCTAAGCTCTAAGTCTCATTCAAATGCTGCTTAATGTTGAAGAGGAACAGAAATGTTTTCGAGTCCTATTTTAGGACATTACTCCATCCTATCTCACAGACTTACTGCAATATTCATTAATGCTCTAATTTCTCTCTCCAACCATATATTTCTGAATAGATGAACCTGCTTTGCTGTGAAACTTCAAGCAGTTTTTCTTTTGACAACATAATGATGGCATAATGGATTTTTTTAAATCTTACTGACGATGGGAAGTAGTAGATTTTATTAATGATGTTTTTGTGTTGTGCTGACCTTCTCAATAATGTTTTTACCTCATGGTGGACAAAAAGTAGCACAAGGTACAATATTTCAGTTGAGGTCTTCTGATCAGAAAGGAGTCAGTTCTGACCATAAGAAATAAATGGAAACATCAGAAGAAGTTAAAAAGCATTTTGCACTGTTAGAAAATGTTTTACCAGAAAATAAGCCTATACATGTATTTATTAGGATTATAGTTTATTGCTTGTGTGTGACTTTTCACAAGAGCGCCTGGAAATAGAAAGGGGCCATATATAGGCAGTTCATAGTTTTGAACTCCTAGAATACTGCAAGAATCAAAATCTGCAAGGCACCATCTGTACCATTTCTATTGTTCATCTGCTGAGAATCTTGAAAGCAGCCTTTTTACAAAGAACCACTGTGCTGTCTTAATTATGAGTTTAGAAAAAAAGCCAAAGAAAATTTCTGGCAGCACCCACACTGACAGGAAATTCAAATGTCTTCAAGCACATAAGCCAACAAAGCTGCTGAAACTGAGCTCATTCGGAGTAGGACTTTGTTCTGATGTGTGTGAGATGAGCCTGAGGCTGGAGGTGACTGTAAAACCGAATGAAAGGGAAGGAGCAGCAGGGGGAGGGGGAGGATGAATAGAGCACCAAAACATACTTTTTCTGTGAGTGTTTGATGGGAATGCCCAGCCTGCTGCCTCCCTGCACCTTCTGCACCCCTGCAGAAGCCATTTGCCCTTGGGCGTGATGCTAGCCCTAAGCGGAGTAGCTGGGACTTGCCCAGCAGGAAATCAGCTTTTTCTGATGCCCTTTGGGGCAGACCATGCCCACAGGGCTGGCATAAATTCTCCTCCTTTTCAATATGTGCCAGCTACTTCCAGAGACCGACACTGTGATTTTACTCCCTTTCCACATTTCCTCTGCTTGACACATGGTGCACCATCTCTTCAAATTGTTAATCATCAGTATGAATTCCCTCTGGCTTCCTCTGAGTTGTTTTCAAGAAGATCTTGTATTTTTTGATCTAGCTATATATTTATTCTTCCTGATCTCATTTGCATTCATGCACATACACACAGACACATCAATTTTACAACCACTATTAGCATCAGCTTAAGATGAACTCTGGCAGCCAGACAAAACACAACCCATTTTGATCTGCCAGGCTTAAATGAGTAGAATCTATTGAACTGAAAGCAGTGACAGCAAGATAACATAACAGATTGGGAACAAAACCTTTTACATACCGGGTAAGCTAAGATTATTGGGGACTGACACGCTTGGAAAATGAAAATGTGCAGAAATCCAATTTGTCTTCCTGAGCAGAAGGGGGAAAAAACCCAAAAAATAACCAACAATAAACCACAAAAATAGCTGACTTCCCCATTATTAAGCTATTCAGTCCTTTACTCTCATTCAGTAATTTGACTCAGGTATACAACATTTCATTTTCTATAGCCATTCTGTTCTTAATACTCCATTTACATGCTCTGCTGTCTGTTCTGGGTGGATTGTTCATCACAGCTCAAACAAATAGCTGTGAGTTTTTCTTTCTAAAACAAGAAATATCTTTCCACTCCAAAAAGATTTCTATCTTGGCTACCACCAAGCGTTTTCTTTTCTCACTAATAAAGCAACTACATAGTTCTTTTCTTCCTGAAAGAGAATGACATCTGATGGACTATTTGAGCTGAATTTGTAATCTTAGCTAGTGACTCACTGCAAAGTGAGGAAGGATTTGCACAAGCAGGCTCCCCATACACTGCTTCCAATGCAAGAACTGGCATCAGTGTCCTTCACCAAGCTCCCAATGAGGTCCCTGGAAGGGACACAATTGCGATGACCTATGGGACATTCCTGCTGCTAAACAACCAGTAAAGCTGGCAGAGGGCAAGGGCTGCATCCTGAAATGTAGCTCAGCTGGCACATGCAACCCCTTTACTCATAGGAACATTCAATCGCAGTATGCTTGCTTTTGGTCCTGTAGCTGGAGGGGTTGAAGGTGTTGTTCCTATTAGGAAACAGCTGAGCTTCTAGTAATGAAGAAGGTTTGCTGAATTTAGCATTTGAAAATATTACTGGTAAAACTGCACAAAATGAGGCATTGTTCTCTCTGCATGGTCCATCTATGGACATCGTTGAAATGCTATCACAGTAGTCATAATATTAGTGTCCAGAAAATAATGATTGTAAATCACTGCACAGTCAGATTCGAGCGGACCAGGAAAAAATAACAGCTAATTTTTGTGTTCTCTGAATGCACAAATCAGTTCATTGTATTGTAGGGAGGAAACACTGCTCTTGACTGGGCTGAAATCAATGAGCTTGCATTGCTATAACTAAGAAATACAACCCTTGACCTTTCTCTCATCTTAGAGCCAAATGCTGTTCTGCTGCGTTCTGCTACTTGCCGCTGTGCGTTCTTTCATACAGCCTTGAGAGAGCTGGGTTGGCCCTATGGGGACAGTGATAAATGTAAAATTCAGGTAAGAACAGGCTCCTTTACCTCAGTTGCCGTTTTCCACCCTAAATTGCCTCCACCCAGCTTCAGTCTTCCCTGGAGGAGCAATCAGCCCTCAGCACTGCCACTGACTGGCAGTGCTTGCTATTCCCCAGCTTTCATGTCTCTTTCCCACCTTCTGCTAATGGCTTTCTTTCCCAAGCTCTTCAAAAGCAGAATAATACATGCTTTGCAATTTGGTTTGTATATGTCTTTAATTAAATCTTCCTGTTCTGCCGAACTAATCTCACACTTTCCGCACCCTGCAGATTAGTTTGCTGTTCATTTCCACAGCTCTCTGATGAGACAGGCTCTTTTTCAGGTCTGTGATATTGCTTTCACGGGTAATTTACTTTCCTCCGTTAGAATAGGAATTTTATGAATATACTCGCATTGCAAATCCTCTCCGTCGTGTTCTTAAGGGTTTCCAAACTTACAAGAAATGAAACAGTTCCTCCTTCTTGCTCAATTTAATAAATGTTACGATTTGCTGTAGCGTATTTTATGAAGTGCTTATGCAGGAGTATCTGTGGCAATATGTATTTATAAGACACTCATAATTCTATAATGTTGCAGCATTAGCCAAAGAATGAGACTGGGGAAAATGAGGATAGGAGTATGTTCACCTACTTCTTGGATTACTCCTCATAGTTCGTAAAACACTTGGTGTCCAGACCGTAACTTCAGTGGGAGCAGAGGGTCAGCTCTGCAGCAAATGAAAGCAGATGGAGCTCAAGCAATGCCAGTCCTTTTATCTGTGTGCAGTAGCTGGGACTTGCTTACAAGTCAGAAACATTTGGCTTCCTCAGAAATAGAAAAATCCTACTCTCAAAGTGTTACTCTGTGTTGTGTTTTCCAAAACAAACAAACAAAAAGGGGGCTGTGACTTTCAGCTTGAATCCCTGACCTGGCATGGAGCGTAGTCCCATGGTATCAGTGGACCAGCAGGGAGTGAGGCTAAGTGTTCCTTAGGGAACTGAATGAGAGGCCAGAGGCAGGAAAAGGTGGAGATCTCTTAAACCAACTTTGTAATAAGGAGCTACACCCACAATCACGCCAAGGAAAGCACTTAGACAGAGTAATTTCTCTCCTCTAGTAAGCGTCCGTGATTGAGCTAAACTACACCCAGGGTCCAGCAGTTGTGACTGCTCTTCAGCAGGAGGCAGAGATATAGCTCAGATTTTGCCACCTCTTCCAAAAATTGTGTCAAAAATACCTTTTGCCTTACATTTTGTCCGTGTGTTTGGGAGTTACTGGGCGACCTCTGCCTGAAAGCTGAGTCCCTTAGGCAAATTGGTGTTCAGATACGGGACTGAGAAACTAGCGATTGATCAGGATACGGAAATTCTTCTGGTGCATTTACATCTGTTAAGAATACTTTATTCTAATGAATGTGAAAGTTCAAAATAGTGGTAAGGGCTGGTGACTTTGGGCAGAACTGAGGAAAGGCTAACAAGGAAAGAAATTCACTGCCAGACCAGAGACTTAGGAAGGACATAGCATGTCTAATGGGATCCTAAACTACACTGATACAAGCAAAGCTGTACCTGCCTCTAGACAACCTCTCCTCAACGAGTTCCCATGGAGCTCGTAATCTCAGTTTATGGGGGTAAAGATTTGGCAGTCCCTGAGCTGTTTCCCTTTGATTCCTGCCACCTGTCCCAGATGGAATTTGTGGAGAACTTGGATTTCCAGAGGCTCAAGTGATAACAAACTGAAGAGGTAAACTGGTCTCCGGTGGGAGGCTGAGGACCGAAGGCCCTCCTGGCTCTTGGGAGCATAGTGTTGTAGAAGAGCAGGACCAACTTATCCAGTGTCCTAAGAGCTGCCTCAGATGTCAGCAATGCAGGCCAAGACATTCAGTCAACAGCCATCTACCTGCTCTGCAACAAGGCAAAGCAGCAGCTGTGAGGAATGCCTGGGCAGCCAAAACCAGCTGAGTGCTCATGGCTATACAGACCCTGTGCCTTCTGCTGACATCTCCTCTCCAGCCATTTGTGGTAACATTTAGTGTAGGGACTGGCTTTCTAGTGGAGAGATTGTCATCGGTTTTGCAGGATTTAATGGTAGATATGTGTAACAAGCTAGTGCAAGGATCTCTCCTTCTCTGCTACCTTAAAGCATCAAGGAGTGGGAGCAGAAGTCCTTCATGTAGCACTGTTTGCCATAGAAATGCTAGGAAAGGTGTCAGAGGGCAGCAGGACCAGGATAAAACCCAACACTTTCAACAGATGAGGGAATTGTAGTGCCCTCGACAGTGGCTCCAAGGGCCCCTCCTGCCTACAGTTGGGCTCAGACCAGGTGACTGTCCCGGTGGGCACACATTCAGAGCTCTGTCCTTACTCACCCACTCTGCTCTGCAAGGTCTTACTGCTGAAGAAATAACCGTTACAGAGTTATAGGCTTCATTTCTTTTCCTAGCTACAGGTGCTCCCCCCCTTGGTCGTTCTTATTTATAGGCTGAAGCACCACTGAAACCATAAACATTCAAGGGCTTGGTGGTTTTGTTTGCCTGGAGTGAGAATGAGGTGGCAGGTTTTGCAGTCCCATTCTGGCCATTTTCTTCCTGTCAGGGTGCAAACACCAGCTGAGGTCTGGCACCTTGTTTTATTGTGTGAAGACTGGAAAGGGATTTCTCAATTAGCTTTGAATTAACTGCCTCTTGTCATTATAAGTTCCCTTAGGATGGGTGTGAGGGTGCTCTCAAAAAGGTCATTAGGCAGCCTGCCTGTGTGTCCACTATCTGGGCACCCACCAGACTGTTCCTGCTGTTGCTCATCCCCAGGTTTAAAGCTTTAATTAGGAACCTCCTGCATGTCTGGTCTTCACAAGCACCATCTGACATGCTGCAGAGAATATGCTGTTTTCATTACTGGCAAATCCTAGGAAAGTTGTTTGTGCGCATTAGAGGCAGTAACTGGAGAGAGAGAGGATGGGGTTAAAAACTTCCAGAGGATTTCAGAGTGGAAAGACTCTAACAGGAAAATGAAACCTGCATCCAAGCTTGGGTTTGCACTTAGAATATTCATGAATACGAAGTTTTATGCAAACATTTTCATCGTCAGGACTTCTGCATATGGACTGCATTGCAGCACGCTGGAACATGACCATGTTTACCACTTCTCAAGCCGGAACTGGAAAATATGACACTTCTTATTTATGGCTTTGCTTTTCAGTGCGCATCATCACCAAGAATCAACATTTTATTTCCTCAAAATTCACAGCCACACGAAGGATTTTATTACAAGCTGGAGTGCATCTGGTTTAACGCAAATCCTTGAACTGACTCTGCTGCAATTTTGTAGTATCCTGCGCTCAGAAATGTCTGTAACTTTTTAATATTAATACACACATCTTCCCTTTCTATTGCTCTTCTTAGTAGATTGCTAACTGCAGATCATGATTTTAAATATTCAGCTGTAGCTACTGAGACATAACTTTGATCAACAAATCTGTAAATGAAGGACAGGCAACGCACTGCCGGAAATCTTGAAAGCCTATCTGAAGGTGGTTGCCCTTTGTTGCCTGCGATATCCTTCAGTGTAAGAGAGAATGACATTTTCCAAGGTATGTCTTGGAAATATTACAGATGGAGAACCCACAAACTATAATTTGTGTTTGTAATGCCTCTTCTTCTAACAGTTAGCTATTGAGGTGAACTGCAGCTGCTGGAGCCATGCACGCCACAAAAAATACACAGCAATGGGACAAAAATGTATCCCAACCAGAGCTGGCTGCTGGGAGGCCAGATTTATCCATGGCAAGCTCAGAGACAGCAAGCAGTACAATGAAAGAAATCACTCAACAGATCTTTCTTCAGTGCTGCAAATTAAAGAAGAAAACAATCTGGAGTTTTAACCACTCACTTCTCCTTCAACAAAAGAAGCATGAGTCCAACTAGCAAGGTAAAGAAAATACAAACAGGAGAAGTGAAGTTTAATGTGTCTGTACCAACTGTAACTTTAAGAGATGGATAAAGGGACAGAACCTTAGAAAAACAAGTGGCACTTATAAGGAACGGTGACAAAACACAGGCCCAGTTGGATTAGGTTTCTTACTGCAGCAAGTAGTTTAATAGGTGTCCCTTTGGGGGGTTTATATTGGACCATTATCTCTGCATGGGACTACTGAAGATAGCTTTCACAAAAAGTAGCACAAAAGTTCTGTTTACTTGTAGTCATTTTGCATGGTACCTGCAGTGCAAGTAAAAGTGTTCAGGCTAAACTATAACTGAGCACCAGTTTCTCTCAACTTTCCTTCTGCCCTTGTGTTTAAGCCTGTTTTTTTCTAAAACCAGCTGGGTTTTTTTGTTTGGTTTTTTTTTTTTGCTGTAGTGCCATATTTTACACTGGAACTGGCTGCATTTTCATGATGAAATTATTCTGTATATTAAATGACTATTTGCCTAATGTATGCTAAAATATTACTAATGTTCAATTTGCCTTGAATTTTGGATGCAAATTCCAGTCAGTGCTTATTCCATGGGAACTGCTGGTCTTAACCCTAAGGGTTTAAATCCCCAGGTGATAAGAAACACCATATAACCTTCAGCACTGAGGAAAGTGAAACACACTGGGCCATTATTCTGTGTGGTTGCACAATTTGGTTTCTCAGGATCCCCTGGGGAGCTGTGGAGGGCCACTGCAGGCACAGGTAATAATGGCAGTCACGCCCTAGGTCTCCAAAATTCACCTCCAGCGCCTGCTGCCAAAGCATTTGGAGGGAGGCTTTTCAGAAGCTCCCACTGAGAGCAATCAGGAGCTGGTGGGTGCCTACTCTGCCCTGTTGAAAACTCACCCCTAATTTCAGGCAGTGCATGCTCTGGCAAATCTGCTACCCTCTCCTCCTCTGGAAACTCTCAAGCTTTTGAACTCTCTGGACACAATTACAGGTCAAAGTCTTTGTGACCAGTCCTGACATTATGGTTTCAATGGCATTTGCCAGGGGGCATTAACATGTCCTTCTCTCAAATCGAGCTGAGAGGACTCGTAACTGTTGTTTTGTTAATCTAGTGAATGGCTCTTTAGGAAACAACAGAGAAAATACTTATTAACGGTGAGAGCTTAAGCCGTGATAAAATACCATGCCTCCAAAGAGATCATAAAATGACGAATTGTAGAAGGAAATGTTACTTTGCCCATACCCATCAGTCTTAATTCTTTACCATATAATGAGGTTTTTGGGATCCTTAGAGGCGGTAAAGGCTTGCATCTCACAGCCCCATGGTAAAAAGCAGGGACAGCAAAACGATTAATGAAAAGCGCATTTTTGTAACAAAATAACATTCACTGCTGTGGTTCGCTAGAGTACTGCGCTGCACAGATAAATTGCTCTGAGTGAAAAGTGGCCAGAGAACTGGATTTTCTGTCACTGATACTCTGAGAAGGTGTCTTAGTTACGTTTTAAAAGACATAAATGTACTAATGTCATCTGAGAAAAACATTTCTCTTGGAGTATGAGCCATTTTTGTAACTCAAGTAGCTCTTACAGTGCTACTAGCTAATTTAATAGGAACAAATAAAATTAAAATTGCATTTTACTTTCTACTCCAGTATGTAATTTTGCACAAGAATCTCTGATTTATCACACCCTAACATAAGGACTCAGCTGCATTTCTTTCATAAACTGTTCTCTTCATCCTCAAGAGAAAGAGGAAGCAATGTACTTGCTGTGCAGAGACCTCTTTCAGTAGCAGCCGCAGAACAATTAACATTACCTCATTAGCTTTTGTCGTTCTTTGAAAGCAGAAAAATCCAGATTTTCCTCTCTCCATCTGCCACTGTTATTCAGCACAGACGGTTGGATGAGAAGTTTGATTTGAACAAAATTTTCAGGGCAGAAATCCATTATTGCTAAAATCCATGTCCAGACTATTCTGCTTCTCCCAAACTGACTAAATTGGAAGCCAAAATTCGTATGCAAGCTGGTAATAAGACAGGGGACTATTTAATTATCTCTGTTTTTTTCTCTTTCTCCTCACCCCTCCCTCTCCCCTTTTTTTAACAGTGACACAAGTAAAACACTTGTGTGAAACTGTAGAGGAGACAAGGCACAGCTTGTACCACAGATGGCTGGCAGGATGCATCACCCTCCTCCTACCCTGAATCCTGAGCTACAGACCTTTGGTAGGTGGAAACAGGGGCATGCACAGTATGTAATGGCCCCAGCCGAAAAGATGAGATTATGATCCTGTCTATATTTAAGTCATGTATTACAGTGAATCAGAGACCTCTGAATTTTCTGAACAGCACGGTCTGCCAGCACCAGGTCTGAAAGGGAGGTGTAGCATTTATGTATGTCGGCTGAAAGAATGGCCAGGCATCAGCCAGTGCCTACTGACCATCACAGGAGATGTAGGGTATGGCTGCACTGCGCTGGAATGTGGGACTGTAGCCCTTGAGGCCTTCAAGTGCCAGTACCCTGATGGCAGAAATGACATTTAACAGACATTGACTCAGTCTTAGAAAGCCCTTCAAGGTATCCTTTTGTGTGGGACTTTTGCTTTTATGGCCCTTCAGCGCATTAAACATCTATGAGGTCACTGTAAATGAAACAACAGAGCATTACAATATATTTTACCCTCTGTCTCCACATTTCTTGAATTACACTGAATTCACTCCAAGTAAGGTATAGCAGCACCATGAGTTAGGAAAACATTCAGCATATACATTCTTAGATAAATTTATTATCAACATTCTCAGTGGTCTCAGTATAAGTCTATGTCATTGGCTAGATGTTTTCTCTGGAACATCAAGGAAAATGGTAACACTATTCCTCAAATGAGGCATTTCGTTACCAGTGAGGTTGGTGCCTTTCAAATCTTGGTATACAACTGAACACAGCTGTTTAAAGTGATTATTGAATCCTTGCTTCCTTCCTTCCTTCCAAGCAGGTGAAGACAGCAAATATCCCAGCAGCATAATTGTCCCCAGTGCAGGAAGGGCCAATGCTTAACTCTTTAGGCACCAGCTTCTGGTGAGGAGTGGTCTATATGGGATACACAGCTCTGCTCCAGCTTACTGTGCTATATTCCTACAAAATCTACCTGAGGAGAATTTCACATCTGCCCTTTTCTTCCAGTAGGTCTTTAACTATGATCAGTCTTATTTAGGATGTGGTTTAGCAAAGTGTATAAGCAACTGCTTAATTTAAAGCAGATATGTATCACCATTGTTTTTGAAGATTTGGGGTAAAAAATAGCCAAATAGGCCCAGTAAAAATACTCCTTTGAAGAGGTAACAGAATAGTTATTCCAGAAAAAATTTAGACAGAGGTACAATGGAAAAGCAAAAAGAGAAAATTATATCTATTTTTACCCTTTAAAAAGGAATTGTATTATTATTTTTCTGGAATTATAGTTAATTTGCAGTATTTTTGAATAAAGAAAGGCAGCTATTCTCATTGTTTGCAGAAGATTAGGCTACCATCTAGCAGAACGTTACTATGGTGACAACTGCTAAAGGAAATATTGCAAGATACAGATAGATAATTTTTTTAAAGTGAACAAAATTTAACCTTGCTGGGAGCAGGCATAAACATAGTGACTTAAATAGATTATTCCTGTTTTGAAGGCTGTAAGGTTGACCTAGTGAGTGAAAACTGTCTGACTGTGAATGGCCCCTTGCCACTGAACCTCCATTAGAACTTCTTTAAAGAAGAACTTCTCTACCGTGAGGGTGACAGAGCCCTGGCACAGGCTGCCCAGGGAGGCTGTGGAGTCTCCTTCTCTGGAGATACTCAAAACCCACCTGGACGCGTTCCTGTGCACCCTGCTCTGGGGGCAGCTGCTTTAGCAGGGGGGTTGGACTGGATGGTCTCCAGAGGGCCCTTCCAACCCCTACCATTGTGTGATTGATTACTTGCTCACTGGCCCAAAGGATAGGATGGAGTGATGTAAAAAATAATCAAATACTAAAAAAAAAGAGACAGATTAAAAGCTTTCTCACCCCTACAGTATGTGGAGAAGATCTTAAGGATTTCTATAGCCATATTGGGATCCTTCTGTGACATTGGTATTCACGTCATGCCTAGGGAAATTGCAACTGAAATGACTCAAGAGCTCCTTTTAGGTCTGTCCAACCTGCAGCTTTCTGACATGCACAGCATCTTTTAACCACCCATCCAAGCACAAGTCTTAAAATTTCTAGGAGCAGGAAACTGGGTATCCATTTCACCAAAGTAGCACAGTTTATAGTTATCGTATTTATTTTGCTCCCCCCAGTTAAAAGTTTGAACGTGAGTAAAAAAGCAGCAGCAGCAGCAGCAGCATTGCACTGCATATGAGAAAAGATATGCAATTAGTATGCCTGTCTGGAAGCTAAGAGGATATCAGAAATTGCCATCAAAACCAGAATTCACATGGAGATTATTACAATTCAAACAGCTATTTGACCTGACTTTTTAAAAGACCAGAATAAAGTAGCCTGATTGGATTCTCCAGGGAATCTGGTGTTCAGCTGGGAGAGGCTTTAGCTTTGTTAACTGTCTAAGCACCAGAATAATAAGGTTTGAATTCCCAGGGTCGACAGGCCAATGCAGAGAGCGTATTTTTAAAAGAAAACCGTGCTTTATAAAGCAATTAATAAAACTCAGACCCTAAGGTGGCATCTGTTCCATTTATTTCAAGAAAGGCATTGCAGAATATCAGCAAATTGCCTTATTTCTTTGTTTGAGTTAATTTGAAAATGTATCTAATTGTAAAAGAGTCCCCGGAGGCCTGCCATCGGGTACGGCAGTCATATGTAATTCTCCTGGGCTCGGCTTTGTATAAGAAACCATAAGATGCATTTCACTGAAGCTGAAAACCAAACCTGCTGTATGAGGGTGACAGCCACCCATTCTCACTTTCCGGTAGTCTGGTATTACCAGACAAAGCAAGTTCTGGTGCAATCTTAATTTATAAAAAGAACCACTAAGTCTTTTCTATTAGTATTTTCCTTTTCCTTCATTTTTAGTCATGTTAATCCAGTAAATGAGCAGAGAAGTATTACTGGAGATACTTTTTTAGGACATCTCAGTCTGGCAAGAACCATGATTACATGGACATTAAATTTTGTGATCAGCTATGTCTTTTCCTCCTGTATTTGAAACATTAATCTCCGGCTTGTTTCAATATGAGTTACACTGTAACTTTTTATACAACAACCTTTGGTCTGATCATATAGATCCACTGTAAGTCAAACGCAGCTTTAGGTTACCATGGAGCAAACCTCATCTTCTCACATGTGCTGTAAATGCCACATAGCTTGTATAAATCAAATAAAATACTGGACATTGTCAGGATTTAGGTTTCTGCTGCTTCTCTCACTATTCAGGCTTGCAATAGTATTTCAGTCTCAAGGACTCAGTCAGCAGTTAAAATAGCATTAACAAATCATTACAAATTTGTAATTGAAAGTAAAAAGCAAAATAAATACACGTTTTTCATTTTAGAAAACTTTTGTTTAAATTTCCCAACACAATTTAGTACAGCGTGATCACCTACATCACTCATTTCAGGCTCTGATGCAGGTTTAGCTGTACTGCAGAGGCTGTGCAAGTAAATGAATGACATGCATTTATAACCTGACCTCTACACCAGAGCTTGTGGAAGGCATTAACATGAGAAGCCTGCATGTGTGATCCAAGGGTCTGCATAAGTGCAGATCAGAGAATGTTTTCAAGTATGCCATATATTGTCTGCAGGATCTCCTTGTAAAGTAGACATAGGTAACTCTCTCCTGTC
Organism: Steatornis caripensis; assembly: GCA_013398225.1. Lineage (NCBI taxonomy): Eukaryota > Metazoa > Chordata > Aves > Caprimulgiformes > Steatornithidae > Steatornis > Steatornis caripensis. The sequence continues at coordinate 195,020 of VZSC01002964.1, forward strand.
AAACTGTACCTAACAAGGTGCCAGACTACCTTCTCACATGTTTACCTAGTTCTTATGGTGGCAATATAAGAACTAAGTATAAGACAGTTCACTTTAGTTGGTGTTAATGCAAATGTTTACCCTGTCCTCATGACTGAATCAGTTCCTTAACAGGGCATGTGTGCAACTGGAAAGTGTTACCATGTCCAGCCAAAATTTCTGTACAATAATTGATGCTAATGACTCTGCAGCAAAAGTGCATCATATGGAACAAACTTTACCCGAAAACACAGATCTAAGACTTTCATTTTGAGTTATTCTGTAAAGTATAGCCAGAATTTACAAAATAAAGGGTTGTTCTTCAAAGCGATCTCGAGCAGTAAAATCCTACTCCAGCAAAAGTGTTGTTCAGTGCCTCAAGACAGTCCTTTTCCTTGTTTACCCTTTGAAGATAACTCTAGTAATCTTTGAAACATGTCTACCTTAGGGATTATGATAGTTCAGATGTGTGTGAGCCTGCTTGAAAGCTGCAGTATTTACCTGCTAGTCATAACAGTCTTGCTGAAATCAAATACCCGAACAGTAGGAAGAATTTTAATTGTGTTTTTTGGAGGTGAGATATATTAAATCTGAAGTAAATAAGGGGCATGGGCTCTCCGTGGTTAACTTACGTTGTATCAATATTTATTTCTCTTGTAATTGATGGCTAATCTCCCTAGTGATGTTCATAAGTAGTTATCAATACTGAATTCTTCAAAAAATTGCATGTAGAGGGTCAGCTTTATTCAACTATTTTTAAGATCTCTCCCTATGGGTTTAATTGATCAAATTTGCCTCTGAGTTAACTTCCGTGTTCATAAGAAAGTACAGAATAGCCTCCTGTCGTAAAAGATAAAAGTACTCTATATTTCTTCTCCTTGGGGAAACAAACAGCTTATGCCTTCAGAGTAACCCGAAGCCCAAGGCAGGGGAGATGAACTTGCCTCTGTGTAGTTCTAATACTGACTGCACAGCATCCTCCTCATCTTCCAGAGGCAGGAGGATGGGATGCTCTTCAGATGTAACTGCCAGAGCAGAAGGCTCCTACCCTTCCGTTTTGTCGTCTCAACCAGAGTCATAAGGAGGTAAAGCGAAAGGTGTTGGCTTGACATGAAGAACTATGATTTTCAATCGTTATCTTCAAAGCAGGCAGCATCTCGTCACCTGCTGTCTGTTTTACCTGCCAATTAAGGTAAGACACCTTCACTTTGATGTTTAAGGTTGGCCAGCAGCATAGCTTCTTCATAGTGTTGCTCACAGTATGAGGAAATGTTTAATTCAAAGCTATTCAGTGTTTATTAATAGAACAAAGGAAAACACACCCATGTCTCACTTCTCCGTGTACCTAAAGCATTACCATGGCATTGCTGACGTGTAAATCGGCTTTTAAATAGTATCAGTCACCTGACCTCAGGGATAGGGAAATGTCACTGCAACTTAGGAGCCATTGCTTCTCATGGCCCCATCCCCTGACCCCAGATAGAAATATCGTCACTTCCAGCACCACAAGGAAGGTGACCTTTCTGGACTTCTCCAAATACTGACAAAAAATGGAAGGGCTGCTAGTAGTTTATCCTTGTATGTTTTCCAGATGGTACTGCAGCTGCAAGATTGGAATTAATTTCACAGCACAAATCAGATCACATCCCATGTAATCTGCTTTTATCCCACATGAGCTGCTGATTGCTCAGCAGTTTCCCAGGCTGGTCATTTAGACACCTATATGAGAATTTAGGATGGCAATTTAATGTGAAAATTTCCAGGTATTTTAGTAATACTACTTAATGGTTGGAACTTTATTTATCCTGGCTTCAGCAGAATAACTGTATCCAAATAAGGAAATCTTTGATGAAAAACTGGTGTTGTCCCTTAAAAGCATGTCCCTACACAGAAATAGGAGCTTGCACAGCATCTGTAGCACTCCCACAGGATTGAGCAATGACATTACTAATGCAGAATTAAATGAGCTTCTGAACTATCTTTTATATGCTGTCTTTTCCACTAACCACGTCCTACAGCCAAAGCAAAAAAAATACGGGACATGGCATGGATTTTTGTGTTTAGACGATATCAAGGGCCAGCATTGCTCAGACCCTGAGGATAATAAAGCTTGGCTGTGACCAACCTTACAGATGTAAGTGCAAGGATAAAATTCTTCCCACGTTCGGTTTCTCCTGCACACATACACAAAAGTTAATTGATCTTGACCCTACAGGATTAGCTGATTGTTGGAAAATGACAAGCACAAGGTAAATCTTTGGGTGTCAGACTCACTGGGATTACAACCTTTAGGAGAGCAATTTTCCATCCTTCCCTGCATCCCGTCTGGGAGAGGGAAATCATAGAATCATAGAATCATAGAATGGTAGGGGCTGGAAGGGACCTCTAGAGATCATCTAGTCCAACCCCCCTGCTAAAGCAGGTTAGCCTAGAGCAGGTTGCACAGGAATGCATCCAGGCGGGTTTTGAATATCTCCAGAGAAGGAGACTCCACAACCTCCCTGGGCAGCCTGT
>VZSC01002964.1:197999-250292 GCA_013398225.1 Steatornis caripensis
GCAAGGGCACACTGCTGGCTCATGGTGAGCCTGTTGTCCACCAGCACTCCCAGGTCCTTCTCCGCAGAGCTGCTCTCCAGCAAGTCAACCCCCAGCCTGTACTGGCACATGGGGTTGTTCCTCCCCAGGTGCAAGACCCTACACTTGCCCTTGTTGAACTTCATCAGGTTCCTCTCCGCCCAACTCTCCAGCCTGTCCAGGTCACGCTGAATGGCAGCACAGCCTTCCGGTGAGTCAGCCGCTCCCCCCAGCTTTGTATCGTCAGCAAACTTGCTGAGGGTACACTCTGTCCCTTCATCCAAGTCGTTGATGAACACATTGAACAGGACTGGACCCAGCACTGACCCCTGGGGAACACCGCTGGTCACAGGCCTCCAACTAGATTCCACACCACCGATCACAACCCTCTGCGCTCTGCCATTCAGCCAGTTCTTGATCCATCTCACTGTATGCTGAAATGTACGGCCATGTTACTTTCTGGAATGACGCCTCCCCTACGTGTTATAACCTCTCTAGGGAAGTTCACCCTGGGATGTGTACAACCCTGGCGTCACTGCAATAACTTTTCCTTTGAAGTCTTCAGATTAAAGGACAGAAATTGATATTTCATGCCCTTCAACTTTAAACAGCAGATTTAGAAAATGAGTTACAGTAAAATAGCCTGATAGAAAGAATTTTACAGGATTTGCTACTTTTGCCATATCTCATTATGGTTATCATAATTGGATATGTTTGTGTTGCAGTGGTCCTTAGGGAGTCAAAACGAGGAGAAGGCACCTCATTGGGCGTCACATCTCTCTCAGATACACCACAAGGGTCTTTGCTGCTCCAAGTGTTCTATAATCTAAGTAATGTTTCAAAAACCAGTGTAAACTGTACTGCTCAAAATAAATGTGGGGAATCAATACCAACTATATTCCTCAGCAGACAGTGTCTGTAAAGAAAGATTACGCTTCATCTGTACTTGCTCCATTTGTACACCCTCACTCTGTTTTTCTACAGTTCCCACTCTTAGGTCCTGAACCCTTAGAGGAAGAAGCAGCACAGTTTTCCATGAACCTCAATGCAGCTTCTGCATTGTACAACGTATTAAGTTTTACCATTAAAAATATTGTCCAAATCTGTCTTTTGTGAAAAGTAATGGTAGTACTCAAGTGTTTTATATGTGGACATAGCACCTCAGTTTCCAAAGTGCTGAACAACGTGAGGATGAATGAATCTTTACAATACTCACAAGATAAGTACAGCAGGTAAATATTGTCCCTTATTCAGTTGTGGAAGTGGAGACAAAGATTTTTACATGCTGTAGCGTTAACACAAGTGGTCTCCAGCTGGTCTGCAGAAACACAGCTCTTGCCGTTTAATGATAAAAATGTCTCACAACCTTGGAGGAATCCTGATCCTTCATCCAGAAATTTTGGCACCACAGATCTGTATAATACCACACAATACTGTGAATTGACACTGTCTTGAGATTAGCGCTGTCTTGTGTTGAAGACACTTGACTGCCATGTTTGAGAGGATACGATTTTATTCAGAAAGAGTTCAAAGAAAAGGCAACCTGTGTCAAACTGCTGTAGCCAGTGCCACAAAGCAATACCACAGTCAAGTTTGTTCTTCCTGCTCTGTCGCTGATGTGTGAGGATCTCTCCTGAGAATTCTGCAGGACAGGAAGCAGATCTCTCTCACAGCGTTTGCTGTGCATTTCCTCATAACATGGGTACAAAAGGACAGTTACTTCACCAAGTGAAAACTGTAGCTGAGTCATTAGGAACAGGAGTTCATTATTTTCTCTACAGCAAATCATAGTGGCTATCATTGAAATCCTGTCTTTACCTGCATGCCTGCAGACCATCTTGTGTTTTAATTCCAGGAAGAAATCAATTTCTCTGCAAGTATTTTGGATAGTGGGTTTTACTTTTTCGATGTCATTCCGTTTGTGAAAGTGTCACTGTTGTTTTCATTATCACTTGTGCTAGCTAGAAAGACTCCTCACAGTCGAAAAACCAAGTAGTTATGAGATACCCTGGGAACTTCCATGTGAATGGATGGACTGGGAGACACAGGACATTCTGAAAATCTCCTCTTGCCATCGAGGCTGCGTGTGGGAGGGTGAAAATGTTGAGTGGGAATGAGGTGGTGACCCAAATGACTTTCAGTGTGGTCAAAAGAAACCCTTTTGCTGAAGGCAAAACCTCTCGTACTAGTACATCAGATCACTAGGCTCATGGCAAGCAAACTTTCTGGGTTGAAAAAAGTACAAAAATCTTGCAAAACAAAAGCTGAGCTCTGCAGATGAACAAACCCATTCATCTAGGAGCCACAGTCAGACTGTGGTATTTGTCTGCCTGTAAGGAGGGAGATGGGTACAAAGAGTCTGCCTGCCTCTTGGGTAGCTGGTCTTCCCTTTCCTCTGATTTGCTGTTGGAGTGTTTTTAATCACATTTTGAACTTCTTTTGAGGGTTCATAAATTGCAGCGAGACCCCTCTCATCAGCCTAATATTTTAGGATGGTGACAGCAGGAGTAAGTCAATACTTCCTCCTTCAATCATTTACACAGTGCCATGCTTCAAGAAAATGAGACAAAATGACAGCCAACTCCTGCAATCCCTCCTCCTGACAAACCCTGCAAACCACTGCCAAATTCAATACAGCCCATCGTTTTTGTTCAGTTTCTCTCTCAACACGAGCTGTTGCTTTCTTACTGTGGCTTTTACAAAACAAAACCCTCAGCCATTAAATAAAGGGAGATCCTTAGCACTGTAACAGCAGCTCTTTCCCCAGTAAATGATGTTGCATGCAGCTCGGAGAGAAACATAGCCTGCCTGGATGGGTGAGACCTTTCTTGCAGGCCATGTGAAGACCTGCCATCCACCTGGCTGTCCACAAATCTGGCGAGTGGCAGGACAGCAGCAGAGCTGCCAGTGCCTGCCCTGGGATGCTCACCCCAGCTCTCAGGGCGCGTGCCCTGCTCTGCAACATCACTCGTTTAAAAGCCAGAGAGACACCGATGCACCACAGCACTTGGAAGTGTTTTTAACTGTCTCGTTTTTCACACTGTACGCTGTTGTTTCTACCCTACAGTCCCTTCAGTATTTCTACTGGCTATTAGCAAGGCAACCTTTCACCTCTTGCCAGCTATAAAAGCTGCAAAACAGGGAAAGCAGAAGCCTCACGACTGGCTGCAGCTGCCGGGCTGTTGGCTGCCCTTTGTGCATGGCCTCTGCCCCGTCAGCTGCTGGGACTTCCTCAGCCTCCCCAGGGCTCGAATGAGGGGGTAATGGCACATACCCACCCCAGTGGGATGCCAGGTACGGAGGTCAGACCAACTGTTTTTTTCGGCAGTGAGAAAACATGAGGCACTCTAGAATATAATTCAGAAAAAAAATTAGTTGATTTTAGCATTATAACCTCAATCCTGCATCACACTACTGGGATAAAATAAAGATCTCCATTCTTAATTCCTGAAGAGAGCACGGTGGAAGCAGATGCTTCAGCTTAAAGGACAGTGTCTGCCTCCCAGGAAAGCCCAGGGGGAAAAAAGGATATTTAAAAAGCTCTTTATGGTTAAATGATTCTCAAAACAGGCTATTTTGACCTGAGCCCCAGAGAGCCCTATAACAATCTAGAAGATGATCTAATCTATATCCACTGCCCATGTTGACAGAAAACTATTTGTGGTGAGTTAAAGCAAGGCACACGTGGTGCTCCTAACGGCTTTACCAGCGTCCCGCAAACAGAGAGGTCCCTCCCCACAGGGGAACATCAGCGATCAGCCGCAGCTCTGCTAAGATAGAGGAGCCCCAGCTGAGGAAGACATTACCTGGTGTTTGCATTGGCCCTGGTCATCTAAAGGGGAGAGGTGCTCAGCATTTAGTTTTATTGAATTTCTGGGGAGAAGAAATGAGAAAAGAATATGGGCAGGTAGAACAAAGCTCTCCCTCAAATCTCCCAGCTGTCAAATTTGACAGAATGGAAAAGGAAAGGGTGACGAGCAATCAGGAACCATGAATCCCTGGAGCAGAGTTATAAAATACGCTGTCTTGGCCTGAAAGTACTCTGTCCTCCCACAGCACACATAAAGGAGGGAAATCTGCCAGGAGCTCTCTGTGCTGGAACAGGGTGGCGAAGGATTCAAGGTTAGCTACTCCGTGATGAGTAAGGAAGTCTCTGATCATCCTAGAGCTGCTGGTTTTTAAACTGACTGTTCAGACAGCACTGCACCTGACATTGCCATGCTGAGTCTCAGGCTTTGCCACTGTGACTTTGATCCTCCCTCATGTGCTCTCATGCAACATGTTTTCTCTCAGAATATGAACAAAATATGAAAAGGAGACCACTGTCTTCACACTTCATTTCTTTGCTTGATGTAGATACTTCTGCACATGTGTAGTGCTTGATCTGAAAGAACGACCCAGGAGGAAGGAAACAGGAGCTGTAGAATAATAATACTTTTCATTTCCATAACCCATCATGCCAATGGCCTTCAAAGTATACATGAATGAGTTTCAGAGATTCACAGATATGCATTCACTCTTTAGCCAAGCAGCATTATTCTGTTATCAATATTCTGCAGACGCCTGCCCTTGGCTTTTGTATGTGTGTGCCTGCATTGAGCACCACCACTCCCTTCCCTGGGTATGACTATAGTCAAGCATAATTATGCAAAGCAAACATTTCAGCTCGCACAGCAGCAACCTCTGAAAAATGAAATCTCTGTGCTTGCCTCTTAGCAGTAGGAAGATCACAACTCTTTGGTGTTTGATTCTGATCTCACACTTGTTTCCTGCTAATGGAATTTCCTTGACTTCAAAGCAGGCATGATTTACATGGGAATGAGCTCCTCATACAGCCCTGTGAGTGTAAATTGCTCTCAGGCAGTCACACATACAGGTCCAGCAGAGTAATAAACATTCCAGGACCAAGTTCTTCTACCAATACATAGCCGACATCCCACTGAAGACTTGTTAACAGCAGTGAGTATATGTGAATCTTCTATTTTCCAGTGCTTGACATTGCATCAGCATCAGTGAGATTAACCAGCCAGGCCCAATTCCAGCTAAAAGTACTGTGATGTTAGATTTTAAACCAAACCTCAATGCTGTGAGCTCAGTGGTCATTTCTAGTAGTGAGCTGGAGGGACAAAAGCAAGACAACTGTTTGAAAAGGACTTAAACATCACAGATATTAATTGCAATTTCCAGTTTAGGAACTATGGATCTGCTTAAGCATTATTATATGCTTGTTAAAAAAAAAAACACACACGAATTAGTAATGGCAGGAAAGATTAGAAGCTCCTCCAGGTACCAGCAGAATAAAAAGCGTGCACAATTTTCTTTCTGTGTACATTGTTTACAATGCTGAAAGAAATTGGTCTGCTGAAAGAGCCAACACTTTCCAGGAGAAATCTTTTATCGCTGTATCTCAAAACTATGAATAAACACAGTGCCATTAAGGATATAGATAGGAAAAGTTGGTTCACTACTTCTTTCATATGCTGTGTTTTCTACACCATGATTAGGTACATGGCAAGTTTTACAGGGTCGTAATACCCTTCCTCATGAGGCAGAAGGATATAAAATATCAAGCCAAATCTTTATCAGATGAATTATTCTATGAGTGAATGCCTGAATCTAAATATTTGTTTGTTCTTAAAAAACCCCTCCAGCAATAGATGCTGATTAAAATGAGGCAGTGGAATATCAATTTGAGACAACAATCAAGATTGAGCCTGATAGCTGGAATTTTCCACAATGAAATTCACACAGACACCATTCGTGTAAAATGCAGCATGACAGCAACACAGCAAGCTCTAGGAAAAGGACAATAAAGGACATCAGAGACTGATAGCGAGGCTTCAGACTGCCATCGTGGCCACAGGAGCTTGCAGGAAAATTTCCAGACCTCACATCATGACATGCAAAGACAAAGAAGCACCCTGTTCTCCAGGGCGAGAAGCTACCTCCTGTTTTTTGCAGAGAGCCACCAAGCAAGACTGCGCAGTGTTTCCCAAGAACAACTGATGCATTGCAAGCTCACACAGTGCCTTACACTGCAGTGACTTGATCCCACTCCAACAGCTACTTCTGTGTGTGAACCGTAAAATGAGCAAGGCTGTTTGCTGGCCATGTGAGCAGCTTAACAACATTTTCATGCCTTTGCAAACCATAAGCAATCATTTGAGGGGAAAGGACAGCTGGAAAGTTGCTCACCGGTGGGAGGTGACAATAGTGAGCCAGCCAGGACTCGCGGATCCTCCACCCAGCCTCTGTTAAGAGTGCTGGCAGGCCCCGTGGGCTCACTACCTCCCAGAGCTGGTGGGAGGGGAAACATTTCCCCAAATCTTTCAGGGTAGCACTGTCCAGCCACCGTCACTTGGTGACCCTCCAAGCATGGGAGATGCACTTGTTCTCCTTTAGAGCTATGTGTTTCCCCGACACTGTAGCTGGCATCAATGTGGGAAAATGAAGAATTGATGTATTTGTTCTGGCTGAAAAGCAGTGGGGAAAACGTGTTATAGGTAGGAGACAGCCAGCACAGTACTAGCTCCAGTGTCTTCTGCTGGCCTTTCCAAACTGGATTAAGCTAAATGGTAGCAGGTTAAACTGTGCATGCTATAGAACATACATAAATATTACATACATTAAATAATATGCAGATTACATGGCACAGCAGGGAAGGAGCACGGGATTAACACAAGTATAGCGATAGCTATTAGGCTTTTAATTTCCCACTTTCACCTTTTTCACACAGCCTCTTAAATACTCATGAGGCCAAGCTCATAAACCCAACACACTAAGCAACAGATTTTGTCAGACTTTCCCACCATCCTAAATTATCTAGGTTTGATAAACCCTAATGATATCTCATTCTCCATTTTCCCACAACGTCTCATGGTGAGGAAAGGAAAAACCTTAATTTCCAACTACAATAGCCTTCTCAGCTTTTACATAAGGTTTCCCCCACCCAAAGAGCTTAGAATTCAGCTTTCTAACATTGCTGCAAAAACCGGGTCCAGAACCACAGTGCACCGAAGCCTCAGCTCTGTGCTGCTTGCATACTGCATATGCACACTGCAGTACGTAATATTTTTACACTGAGGACTGCAGAAATCCCAGGGAAACTGTGAGATGACCCCTCCAGAGTCTGCAGAAGGCAACTGAGAAAATTAAGAGCATGTTGGCAGGCTAAGATTTGCTATATATGTATCTGTGCCTTCGTTAAAAAGAACAACTGAAAACAACTGCTATAGCACAAATATAAACTACAATTAATTTTTTGCCTTAGCGTGCATGCATCTGGGACTTCGATTTTTCCTCCAAAGAGGAAACAATGTTTTGTACATAAGACAGAAAAAGAGGGTGAGGTTTTTTGTTTGTTTGCCCTTTAAGGCTAATAATAATCTATGATCCATATCAGAAATGAGTGCAGTATAAACTATAGAGAATCAAGACGTATTTGAGTTTTGGTGACACTCCTACTTGTTTTGAGGGTTTTCACTGTTTAGAAAACTGTGTGTGACCTATGCCTCAGAGAGAAAGTGCACGCTAAGAGAAGATGGACGGGTTACTCAAGCGCTGAGAGTTTAGCCTGGTGTTGGAGCGGTCCAAGTGGTTTGAGTTGCATTAGTGTAACATTGAACTGGATTCAATACCTTAAAAGAAGAACGATTTAAAGGGAAGAAAAAGAACAAAATGAACACATTTTCAGACTCAAGCATTTCTCTTCAGCTCAGCCTCAGTTCGCCCATGGCTACAGCAATGTTAATCATGAAGCACGCGGGAGAGTGTGAGCACCACTGAAAGGTGCCCCTGCCTTCAAGGGACTCATCTTTGCCTCTGTTTTCCTTCCCATGCTGCTGCCTCCAGCTCCCTCCTCCTGCCCCGCAGCAGTCGGAGGTGTGAGCGCTCCCCCTCTTCATCCGCACAGCGTCCAACAGTCAGGCTTGCAGTCAGTCTGAAGTGGGCACTGTGTCAATCAGAGAGTTAAAAATAGAACGAGGGCTGGTGTGTTTTCCTCGGTAGTCTATAATAGCTGTCAAAAATGAAGTGGCTTATTCTTAGGCTAATGTTTGCCAACCGGTGTTCCTGTACAGGGCAGGTAATCAGTGAAACCCATGTTTGCTCTCTTAGCCTACCTATCACAATGAACCAAGCATCTCATGATAAGGTTGTTATGTATTTTAGAGCAGGTATAAGTTGGGAGATGCAGGAAGGAAAGGACAAGATGAATGCTGGAATTCATGCCTCCCTTTGTTTAAATCCCAGTGCAGAGGAACTACCCATGCAAATACTTCAAAGCATGTCAAGTGTGAGCAGCTATTCAGGATCAGCTAACACTGTAGTATAACTGAATGAGTAACAGCACGCTATCAGGCAATATTAACATTCGGTGGTGGGTGGCAGAAAGCCATTACAGGCTTTGTTATTATTAGTTTGCATTAAACAACTTCACCCTTAACCTTACAGAAATACATTATTTCACCCTAAGATACAAAATGCCCTTGGAGGCAACTGGCACATTTTACTTGCGCTATGGTCCTTTTGACTTCCCTGTGCTCCTCTTCTCTCCTCTGGCGTGTCTTTAGATGTGCCTGGTGACAGGGATGTGGCAGAGTGTAATAGAGGGGAAGAAGTGATGAGGATCTAACACTCAGACTGTGTAATTTTGCTGTCCAATTCAGTGTGCTACCACTTCGTCAAACTTTGATATCATAATTAGCCTCTGGCCCCTTTGTAGCCTGCTCTGCTTAACTCATTGGAGATTTTTAAGATTGGCACTGGTCTCTCCGTCTCTCATTACTGCTGCCACTGTCTGAATGCTAACTTGCAATCACCTCAAGTAGGAGGACAGGGAGTCTGGGCATGCAGAGTTAAATCAATCCAAAGGTTATTTGTATCGCATTAAATTTTTCCTGCCATTTGCTATATACAACACGAAGAGGCTCTCAAATGAGGTAATACACATGGAAGGCATTGATAATATATTATGACAGGTATAGTAAATTGATTTCAAGACTACTATAAACAGTGTGAGAACATAGATTTTATTGCAGTTTCATCTGTGGAAAGATGGCAAAAATATCTCTTTTCTTAGTAATTTAAGAGGCTGTAGTTGCTTCCAAAATACTTTGATGAAAACTTCAGCTTCTTAGACAAGGGAGACTCCACTTGACTGGCCAGAGTCCAGCAGATCTTTAGCAATTTAAACCAGCTGAGACTGGGGCCCATAATACTGTGTTTACACCCTCAGCCCTGGAGAACATTTAAGCAGGACAGATCCAAGTTTCTACAGCCAATGGAAAGACTAACATTAATTTCAGAGCTAAACCGAGCCATTAGCCAAACTGAGTTGATTTGTTTTAGATTAAATGAAGGCATACATGAAAACAAGTCAAATTTTCAGTTTCAAAAGCACAGATTTCAGAAGGTGAACAGATTAGTGAGGCCAGTCAGGTCAGAGTTGTAAGGTACTTCAGCTGAAGGAGACCTGTAGTTTGTTTTCGATAAAAGCTGCAAGGAGCTCTCTGGGATTCACTTTACAAGGAAAAGAGGAAAACTTGCAGTAAGTGGCCACAGACTGAAATGGATGGAGAACCACCTTAGAATGTCTGCCACAGCATCCATTTGGAAAGGAGGAAAGAGCTAATCAGCAAAGAAAACTTCATTTTGGAGGCCAGGAAGCACACGTCTGGGGTAAACATTGCCAAAAGTCAAATCAAGTTAGAAGTTTGCAGTGGAAATTAAAGAGTAATAATAAAAGGAAATCATAGAAGTTATTTAGCTATTGAAACACAAAGATTTTAAAGGAGAAAAGAAATGATGTTTTTATACTGAGAGGATTATAGCTGGGATAGGTGTGTGAAAACACTAAATGAAATTCAGCTTTGGTTTTCTGTAAGAAGATTAAAATCTGGAGAAAAGGAAGACAGATATGGGATGAGTGTCAGGAAATTGAAAATATCTCCTCAGGGAAAAGCAAAACTCTGCAAGCTGGATGCACTCAGCCAGCAGGGAGCAGGTCCCTCACTGCAGGACGTTTGGAGACCTGGCAGCCACTCCAAGTAATTTTGTTAAGCCGTGAAGGAGAGGGATCCACATGACTTGGGAACAGTAAATATAATAACTGTAATTAAGAAAGTGAACTTGCATATAAAGGCACATTAGCTTGATTGTAATAGTATGCAAGAATATGGGCGAATTTTAAAGGAAAGGAATAATTAATGATGTGATGATTAATTAAAAATCAAAGAAAGAACAACAGCCTGGGCTTGCCAGCTGGAGGGTAGCAGACCAGCCTAACGCCTTTCCTTGCAAGAGAGCCAATTGATTGCTTTGAGGAATGTAATTGCAGCCGAGGGAGGCTGTCTGAACATCAGAGAAGCACTGTGATACGGGAAATCATTAGTTAAAATGGAGGGGGGAAAAGCACACAAACTGTACTAAGAAACAAAGAAATGTCTTTAAAGGGAGATGGCAATGGGTTGTGCTGAAGAACTTGTAGTGTCTCCCAGGGGAACTGGCACTTTTTCAGCTGTTTCATCGAGGACTATAGTTGAAAAAGTAGGTGCGTGTTAATGAAATTTTCTCATTAGCTGCTTGCAAGAGACAACTTGGCACAGAAAGACATCTGAACATAGTACAGGTAGAAACAAATAACCTGCAAGTCTGACATAATAGTAGTAGTGTGAAATTTAACACCTGTTTCAAGATAATGTCTTAATATCTCATAGTAGGATTTCTGCACTAGTCTGAGGATTCACCCAGGGGATTCACTACTACAATTCTTCTGGGGAAATGACAGAGAAGCAGAAAGAAAAGGGAATTTTATTCACTTACAGGAGTTACTATGAGTCACCAGGGTGATATGGCTGTTGAAAATGCAAATGTCATCCTAGACTTCATTAAGGAAAGCACTTCCGGTAGAAGTAGGGAAGTGTCCACAGCACACTGATCAGTGATGCTTGGAATATCGAGAACAAGGCCAGTAACCCAAATTCAGGATAGAGAAGTTCATATGGAGGAGGTAAGATGAACAACCCTACTCATCTTTTAGTCTTAATTTCCTCAGAAGTCTCTGGGGTTGGACCTACCTGAGGGAAGGTGTATACCTGATAGTGCCTATCTCCATCTCTGGTAAGGCATCTTCTGTTTTCTATTGAGTTTGGACTTCCTCACCTATCACACCTGGGAAGTCATGAAGAGAGACCCTGAAGATAAAAGGATGCAGTAATCAGAGAGGTTGCATTGAAATCTCTCATTGTACCTTGATTTAGGTACCTAAAGCATCCCCCTGGGTACAGGTAGCCAGAGGACTGTCTTATAGAGGGCTAAAGGTAGAAGATACGAATCCTACATTAAGGGCTAGATCCAACAGTGTGCTTTCTTATTCTGAGAAACTGAGGTAGGGAGATTTTTGGGAGTTTTTGATGTAATAGCTGAATGTCTAAAGCACTTGTTCAGGCAATGCATGAGGTGGGCTGAATACACTCCTCAGCCTGGAAAGCTCAAACCCCTATTTTTCTGTGTTTCATACGAGAGGATCCTAACCTATACACAGTAGGAGAATCTGGTGTATGGAGATAGTTCCCCTTTTGTGTTAAAACCATGTCACTGGGCATCTGAAAATTGAATATTTATGAGGCTATGGAGGGAGCAAGCAAGAGAGAATGGAACTTATTAAGAGGGCTTGACTGAGTGGAAGACAACCAAGCAGAGCAAAGAGCATGAGCCTTGTTCCCTTAAGAAACTGGAATAAGTAGTAATTAACGTAAACAGTTTGCCCTTTCCTGGAGAGATGAATGCAATCTGTCATGTGATCTTTGTTATAAATAGATGATAATTCCTTACAAGACCTGGAAGAGAAGTATATTTGTCCTTGTGCATAAGATCACATGGTGAAATGAGGCTTGAATCACATCCCTCAAAGGACTTACATGTAAAGACACACAGTTAGTGAATCCCAGACACACACAGGTGTTGAAATGGGTGCCCATCTGGCCAGCTTATCTGTCTATCATCTGGGTTAGCCCTTTTGGGTGGAATTCATCTCACTTGATCAACATGGGACATCAAGTGGAAGCCAGTTCTCCAAGTGCCCCAGCGATCAGTGAAAGGAGACAGGTGGTTCAGCACTCCTGCATGGTGTGCTCATCCCACACCAAGGCAGACCAGCCTGCTGTCTTCACAGGTATCTCTACTGGTTACAGGGAGAGGTGAACAGACAGCTTAGGTGACATACCCTGTGTCTGAGAATTAACAAGCGGGGCAAATCCTACCACATGGACCTTAGCATGCAAAGATCCAAGCCACGGGGACTTGGGCTCCTCCAGGTTTCAGATGCTTTTGGGAATTGTACCTGGCAAAAGGCAAGATGGAGGATGAGGATCAGCTTGCCTGTGAGAGACTTCAGGCCAAACAGCTGTGGATCAAAGAGTTTAATAGCTCCACTGGCAAAGATGATAGATTTTTGCATGTTCAGCAAACCTAATCTCTTAATTTAACTTAGAAAATTTACAAGCTCTCCTGGCGCAGTTGGTGGAACTTGTAACCTTTGTGATCAGATGAAGCCAATGGAACATACGTGTTATGAGTGCCAAGTAGTTCAGATGTTCCTTTCCCTTCTTCTTCCTTTAAACAACTATCATTAAGATTAAAAAATAGAGCATTCAAATCCCAGGAAATCTCCCAAATCAGAGATCCCCCTGCAGAAATAATCCTGTCCCATTCATCTTTCTACTTTCTCTGAGAACTGTTTATCATCAACACGTAGCAAGACCACAGAGATTATCATTGCTTTACAGATGGCAACATTCACATCAGGAGTATCTTTCTTGTTTCAGGGCTTGATTTCCCAACCTGAATTCTTTCATTAAATATAGTGCTTTGCTTTTCATTATCCTCCCATTGAGAAATGACTTGACAAAATAATTCATGATGCCAGTTTGAAGCAGGAGTTCACTTACCATGCACCTACTTATTTTCCTGTTTGTATTTGTGTAATAGGGCTCTGCATGTGTAGATAAACAAAGAAGAGTCCTGCAGGTCCAGCAATAAGTCAAATATAAAGAAAGAAGCAGGTAAGCCAAGATAACTCCTTATTGCCAAATAATTCTGAGGTCATCGGACACATCAATAGTTTAGAAGGAGCTGAAGTACCTCAACAACTGAAATGCTGAGAGCATTATGAGGGATTATTCCTGCTCCGCATCCGGATAGCAGCCCCGGCTGCCCCAGGGTGTGCCAGACACAGCACAGATGCAACGGTCCTGGTGGAAAGTGCAACTAAAACCAACCTCCTGGGCGCTTGGAACCCCTGCACTCAAACATCCCTAGCAAGTGAGTCCCACCACCTACGCTCAATTCTGGCACAAGCTAACCACAGGCAGTCTCTACAGGCTGTCACTGAGGTGGGGTGGGATGGAATAGGCTGGGAGGCATGGCTGCTCTGGAGATCATTTTCCAAGACAGTAGAGACCTTTTGAGTACAGAGTTTCATTGAAAATGGCCCACCTCAAAACACTTCACAGGGAAAAGCAATAGCAAAGTTCTCAGCAGGTGGAAATTAAGGTAGAAATTCTGGTACCAGCTTCAAAGTGGGGAGTCTGACCCAAAGCCCAGGATGGGAAGAGACTAGCCACAATTCTTTTTGTGTGGGCAAAAATGTACCTGGCATTGAAAAGGTGCCATCAGAGAAGGAAGAAGAGTTTTTCACCTCTCCTCCTTCAACTTTTCACCCTGTAATACCTGTGATGTTGTTCTGAGCAACAGAGCTCTCATGACTCCTCTGACTCTTTGTGCCAAGGTGAAGCTTTTGCTACGTGAGCAACATCCTGAAACACCTCCAGCATATACGACACATTGCTTAACCAATGGCGCCCGGGGCCACAGCGGTTGTGCAAACACCTGATTTTTTTCAGAAGGGGTAGTAGGTATTGGCTTTTTGAGTCAAGATCTGCCAATGTTTTCTGGAATTGCATATGTGACTGTAAGACCAAGAAGATCATAATGAGAAAGGAGCCACAGTCTTAGTGCTGTGACTTTTAGCTTCCATCTGGGGTGAAACGTGAACATTTTCTACACATCAGAGACGTCAGGGTCTGTGAACCACATTGAGTTCATTACTGAATTAGGGCATTTGAATGTGGATTTAGATCTGCATCATCTTTTCTGTGAAGTTCAGGAAAGATTCTAACTAGGACTTTGGTTTGAGCTTGCCTCCAGAAAGCTTGTTCTTTATCTTCACTGTCTAAGTTTTGAAGTTATTCCACCATTTCTTCCTATGTGCTTATGCATACACATGCACATATACATTTCTTTTCCACCTTTTTTAAAGAAATGCCATCTTTTCAGAACTAAAAATCAGGATGTATGCCTGCATTTGATAGCTCACAACTGAAGAGCTGGCAAACTTATTTTTATCCTTCTTTCACCAATGTCCTAAGAAGGCAAGATTTTACTATTTTTCTCTTGGGCCATCTTTCCTCTGAACTTTTGAGCTTCACTGCCAGTTGCCATCGCATTTGACAGAGGGACAGAAAGTCTTAATTCCTAGTTTTGTTAAAATCAGTTATTGTTTAGAGGAGAAGATTAATTTCTTCAGTGGAGGCAAGTTTTCGGGCATCAATTCCTCCACCAGCCAGCATATCTCACCTGAACGCCGAGTGCCTCATCTATCTCCTGGTGGGGCACAGCAAGGAGTTAGGAAGGGTGGACTTGTCGGGGATGTGGAGAGCAGAGGAAGAAGCTGGAGCCTTTCTGGGAACAGTGAATGTCAGGCACTGGTGGTGTTTCTCTGAGGTAAGGATAGGCTGTTCTCATATGCTGAAGAAAAGTTTTAGCACAAGCCACAAGTTGAATTCAGCAAGAGACATGCAACAATCCATCTGCATTGTAAACGTGCAAAGAAAATGGTATCATGCTCACTTCAAAGAGAGTGTTAGTGTACCTAAACAGTTCCCAGACACTCTTTCTGTTCTGCCAAACAAACTCCCATTTATCTCAGCATTAGTGAGAGCAGACCAAGAATGTACCACTTGGAACTGATTTTTCTATTTCTGAATGAAGAGGAATTTTGCCTCTTCTGCCTCTCGCTGGTTGGTTGGATTCACATAAAAGTGCCTGATTCCTGTGGCTAAACTTGGAATGAACCTATATGCAGGCCAGCAATTGCTGTCTTTTTGTTATATTTCTGCAGTGTAAGAACAATAAAGTTCTCACTAGTTCCTTTATTTTAGATTTTTTTGGAATGAAATGTAGTGCAAGTGTCTTTTGTGCCCTTCTTTTGAAGCAGGAGGCAAGAGGACTTCGCTGACTGGCAGATCAGCTCCAGATCAAGTCTTTTACAAAATGTACAACCCAACATTAGCAAGATCGAAACTACTTTTTAGTTCCTTATGTGAAAGCGGGTGTATTCACACTTTCTCTTTCTGATTGACAGACTCAAGTCCTTGCTCTTGCTGCTTGTTATAAGCTCTGATATATGTCTAGGCATCAGCTTTAGTACTAGTGCTCTGCCTGCTTCAGCACAAAGTTACTCGATTCCCCATAATTTGAACCCTGAGCACTTTTGTTCTTAGTAACTTGAAGCCCAGTGCAAGATTCGGTTTTGTTTTCTCCCAGCAGGAGACAGCATTTTTCTGTGGACAAATACAATTCTTCCGCAAAGCCATGGAGGACACCTCATGGCCAGCTGCAGCATTTTCTGCAGCGATGTAATTAATGCTGACGATAGCTGCCGTTCTAAGGCATTGAGCTGACCTCACAGGGTGAACCTGCAAAAGGAAGACGCGGTGATTTAAGCAAAGTCACAATGTCACTATAATCCTGGTCCTCTTTCTGCTGTCTCTCCACTCTACTACAGTTTCATCACGACTTCTAAAGTTCCAACAAGGCAAGATTGTAGCCTGTTCGGTCTGAATTAGTGACAGCTATGTAACTTGTGTGGCAACTTATTTTATTCTTAGTAGTGGCTAAAATTTGCCACCTCTGCTGCTAGTCATGTCCTCTCATCAGGTCCCAGGTAAATGCCTTCCTGCAGCACCTCAGGGCACCCAGCACAGACATGTCTCTGGCTGTTTGCTTAAGTGCCACATCCTGCCAAGCAGGAGCATTCACGATCATGAGTCAGTCCTCAATGCTGTGTGAGAGTCTCCTAAAAAAAACAGTAATTCTTTGTAATTTCATTCATAAGGAGCTTTTGGGGAGTTACGGCTTGCAACCTGTTTTACTGAAATGTAGGAAGGTTGTTCTTATGCTCCTGTGAATCAGGTTGCCCCATCCCCATCGAAGCCCAAGCATCCCACTGTTTTCATTGCAGCCTGCTCCGGACCCAGGCTGAAGGCAACCAAGAAGTGCTGAAACCTCCTGCAGCACTTTTTGCTGTGTCCTGCTCTGAGGATGAAGGCAAGTGAAATTATATGGTTAATCTTTACCAGGGAAGGTGAGAGAGAGGATCCTGAGCTATGTAGCTGCCAGCTAATGCTGCCTTGGCAACAGTTTAATGGCCAATGGCCTATACTTGAATGACTTCAAGAAGAGATATAATCAACCATTTGCTATCTTTCTTCTTTCTATTAAGTTCAAAGTACTATATAATCACTTCAATTTTCTTTCAGTGGTGATAAGGCTCAAGTATAAACCACAAAGCCTGAACTCTCAGTCAGACTCCATGTTTTATCCTGGAGTTATCTTCAGCCATCATCAGGTGCTGTCTTTCTGCCTGACCTCATACGGAAACTGGCCTTCAAGGAGGGTCAAGTATTCATTTTCATACTCCTCTGTGCTGAAATGCTTTTCCTGGCAAGATTAGATAAAGCAATTCCTTTTCATTTCAGGCCATCCCAAGAAGATGCTTTATAAAAAATCTATTTTAAAATGATTCTTTTTCTCATTTGCTATAGGTTTATAGCCTGAGACTATGGCCAGGCTATTTTTATATTCAATGTGCCAGGAGCAAAGCCCAGTAATATACTCTGCTTGTAGAAAAAAAAAATATGTTCATCTTAAAAAGGCATTTAGAGGGTATTGTCAAAGACTCCTCTCCCAGTCACTACCTGGTCAGAATCTGCAATATGACTCAGAGCCAGATCCAGTAAAAGCATTTAGGGGTGCAGTTTAATTAAGTGCAATTTAATTAAGTACAAATTAAGTAAAATTTCCATTATTCCTGCATTTTACATTAAACAGCCATTGATGACACATGGAAGCATTGTTGGCAACAGAGTCTGGGATTTTCCCTTCCCAGGGAAGGAAAGGAACCACATGGCCCTTCTGTTGCTCACCATGTGAAGCTCAGTTTCCTTGCCTTGCATAAGCACAAGCCTCAGGGGAGAGGAGAGTGCCACCTGTTTTCCTATATCCTAGAGCAGAGACATCAGCTAGGACAGTCTCCTGAGATGTGGGAAGTGAAGGTTTATACCTCTGTGAAGAAAGTATTAAACATCTCCCTTCCTGTGTGAATGTCCTTGCTACTAGGCTGTCAGCAAGTTTGTCGTTTAAAGGTGGGATCACTCTTTCAGATGGTTTCTACAAGGTGCCTGAAAGCCCTGGGCACCACTGCCATGCAGGGACTCACTCCTATGGTGATGCTCTGGCTGCCCAGACACTCCCCAGCCCCACCAGGCTGTGGCTGCTGGAACCCACAGCTCCTGCTCCAGACCTGGTGCAGAGTGGCTGCTCCTGCCCCCTAGACCAGAACGAGAGCTGGGATCATGGAGACAGGCACTGGGGCTCATCCTTCAACCGGTGTGGTGGGTTGACCCTGGCTGCTTGCCAGGTGCCCACCTCTGTCAGTCCTCTCCTCAGCTGGACAGGGTAGAGAAAATGTAATGAAAGGCTCCTGGGTGGAGTTAAAGGCAGGGAGAGATCACCCAGCAGTTAGCGTTAGGGGTAAAACAGAATTGACTTAGGGAAAACGAATTTACTGCCAATGAAATCAGAGTAGGGTAATGAGAAAAGTAAACACAAATCTTAAAACACCTTCTTCCAACTCTTTCCTTCTTCCTTGGTTTAACTTTAGTCCCGAATTCTCTACCTCCTAGCGCCTCAGAGTGCAGGGGGATGAGGAATGGGGATTGCTGTCAGTCCATCACACCTCGTCTCTGCCATTCCTTCCTCCTCAGGCGAGGAGGGATCCTCACACTCTTTGCCTGCTCCAGTGTGGGGTCTTTCCCATGGCAGACAGTCCCTCACAAACCCCTCCTACGTGAGTCCTTCCAACATGGCGCTGTTCTTCACAAACTGCCCAGTGCTAGTTCCCCCCATGGGGTGCAGTCCTTCAGGAACAGACTGCTCCAGCATGGGTCCCCCATGCTGCCACAAGCCCTGCCAGCAAACCTGCTCCAGCGTGGGCTCCTCTTTCCATGGGGCCACAGGTCCTGCAAGGAGCCTGCTCCAGCATGGGCTTCCCACAGGGTCACAGCCTCCTTTGAGCATCCACCTGCTCCGGCGTGGGGTCCTCCACAGGCTGCAGGTGGAGATCTGCCCCACCGTGGACCTCCGTGGGCTGCAGGGGCCCAGCCTGCCTCACCATGGTCTTCACCACAGGCTGCACGGGAATCTCTGCTCTGGCCCCTGGAGCATGTTCTGCCCCTCATTATTCACTGACCTTGGTGTCTGCATGGCTTTTTCTCTCACATATTCTCACTCCTCTGTCCAGTTGCAATTGCGCAGGTTTTTTCGTGCCCCTTCTTAACTGTGTTATCACAGAGTTGCTACCATCATTGCTGATGGGCTCAGCCTTGGCCAGTGGCAGGTCCAACATGGACCCAGCTGGCACTGGCTCTATAGGGCACAGAGGAAGCTTCTAGCAGCTTCTCACAGAAGCCACCTCGGTAGCCCTGCTGCTGCCACATCCTTGTCACACAAACCCAATACACTTGGCAGCTGGACAAACAAGCACCCACTGATGTACATAGCCCATGTCCTCAGACTGGCAGCAATCCTGCACTGCTTTGAATGATGCTGCTGTCNCAACGTGGACCCAGCTGGCACTGGCTCTATAGGGCACAGAGGAAGCTTCTAGCAGCTTCTCACAGAAGCCACCTCGGTAGCCCTGCTGCTGCCACATCCTTGTCACACAAACCCAATACACTTGGCAGCTGGACAAACAAGCACCCACTGATGTACATAGCCCATGTCCTCAGACTGGCAGCAATCCTGCACTGCTTTGAATGATGCTGCTGTCCTGCCTCTCTTTGCCACAGCCCACAGGAGGGATTTCCACATCTCTGCATCTCTGACGTGGGGGTTATGATGCCAAAATGTGGTCCAGCTGCCGTTCTCCCTTGGCAATCCTCTCCACACTGTCTGAACAGTAGCTGGCATGGAGATGGATTCTGTCATATGCCGTGTGCTGCTGCTTTGGCGAAGGAGGCCATGCCTCCTTGCTTGGGGGAAATATCTGCACCCCGAGGCTGTGCCCCCACCTTTAGTGTTGGGGGCACCATAGAGGAGTGCCCGGAGCAGCAAGGGGCACGTCCTCACTGGGGTAGTAGGACAGCAAGGCGAAAGCCTCTGCTCTGAAACTCATTATTGAATGCCAGGACACTGTCATCGTTCCAAAGTTAAATCAGTCATGTGGTAAGTATTTCTGGCATTCTTGCACGTGTGTGTGCATGCACAAACACGCACACATGTACCTGCATCCACATGCACACACATTTCCTTCTGTACACGTACAGGTACAATACAGTGCACAGCCAATGAACCCCAGTAGCCAGAGTACAGTCCAAAAATGAAATACAGGTGTGTATCTCCATTTCAGTGTCTTGATCATACAGAGAATGAGGGAGNTACCTGCATCCACACACACACACATTTCCTTCTGTACACGTACAGGTACAATACAGTGCACAGCCAATGAACCCCAGTAGCCAGAGTACAGTCCAAAAATGAAATACAGGTGTGTATCTCCATTTCAGTGTCTTGATCATACAGAGAATGAGGGAGCTTCCCAGTGTGTAACAACATGACAGGATGTGCAGCAAGGACACAGATTATTTGCAACATGCTTCGGAGCAGTGAAATTAAATATTACAGGCAGGGCTGCTAGCTACACCATTCTTAAGGTTACCAGGCACTTCCCGTTGTACAACTCTGTTTTCGGTTCCTTGTACACCAAATGTTGACTGCCTGGACTGACATTTACGTGTGCCAGATGTTTGCAGTTGTAGAAATTGCAGAAAGTTGTAGTTCAGGCATTTAAAATTACAGAACTAGGGAAGACATATTGCTTTGCTTTTGTTAAAAAAATATTCTTGAGCCTTTGCTCTGAGCATCTCGAGGTGTCCTGTCACCCTTGGGAAAGATTTGACAAGCTGAATAAGACTGCTTTTGCCCGACGTATCTGCCTTCTGCCATGCTGTGAAATTGTTCCCAAATTCGTCCAGCTTGTTAAGTTCAAAAATTCACACCTACTGAGGGGAGACCTTGATTTTATCAACTGAAATCCTGAAGGCTGTTTAAGCAACACCTGTCCTGCACACATTGTGGTATGCTCACACCTGCAGAGCTCTTGGGTCCCCTGTCCATCCACCTTCAGCAGCTGAATGACCAAGCCCAGCGGGGGAACAAATCTCTCTCTTTTGCCTGCCATGACCGGGGACTCAGATATGCTAGATACAAGCCAAAAATTTGACCTCCACCCAGCTGTGCTGCACACACTGCAGCACTTCCACTCATACTGCCTGCGATGGAAGGGACCTGATGAGGCCAAGGAACCTGCTTCTGCTGAGGCAGGAGCAAGGGACAAGCGTCCACAGGAGTGAAAGGGACCCCAGCTCTTGGAGGCACCACATATATGCTTGCTCATCTGGGATCTCACTAACCTGCATCTTAAAAGTACTTTTCTTTGACCAACCTCCGGGTAGAAGGCCACTGCATATTTCTCTGATGTTCAAGTATCTTCCTTTAAATTAAAGCCTAAATGTCTTTGTGGGAAGTTTTTAACTATTTGTTCTCATGCCAACTCTGCCTTTTAACAGTGGTTTTCTTGCTTAAGTATTTCTTCTTGGCTACGTTTGTAGGCTGCAGCAATATTGGCAGACTGAGGAAAGACAGAGCTGACGTGAGGAGCTCAAAGGGAGAGACTGGAGTTTCAGCATGGGCAAAAAGCCCTGATTACAAAGTGGAGATGGGATGAGCGGCTTAGGGTCTAAGCCCTAAGCTGGAAGTGCTTGCTGTTTGTCTACTACTATCTACAAAAACAATTCATCTTTTGCCTAAGGCAACCAAAAGCAAACCTAATCCAAAAGCAGTGAATTGTAAGGAATACCCTGTTGTCATCTGGGCAGCAACTTACAGCATAGTACAAATTTCAGGTACGTAGTCACAATCTATTTTTTTCAACAGCATCCAGTGTGCAAGATAGACCATCCTCAAGGTTGAAACAAATGTTCTTCCAATCACAACACAAAAAGTCTGTCTATGAATAATCTAGTATCCCATATACTCAAAAATAATACTCAAAAAGTCTAGACTTAGGGAATACTTCTGATCCTAATCATTCTGTGCTTCAACTTGCTAACTCCAAGATGAAGATGACTCTCACCATCACCCCACATTGTTAGTGGGAGGATACATTCATTATTGTTTGTGAAACATTCAGGCATCGTATTGGTAAGTACCACAGAAAAGCCTATAAAGCAGTTAGTAACTTCATCCTCACAGCAAGATTTATAGGGATGAGTATACTAAACAGCAAGGATGGAATAAAACACTGAATAATTGCTCACCACGGGGACTCATCTGCCCTGTGCAAAAGAGGCACAGGTATATGAGAAAAGCAACATGTGATCTTAAAACTGCATGCTGCAGAAGACATGAGAGCAACAGAGTTAAGAGTGTACAGGCACTCTTCATTCTGGCATTTGCTACATTTTAATTAATTGATACAGCAACCTTAATAAATTGTTTTAGAACAGTTACTTGTCTGTGTGTGTGTTGTGATACACAGAGGAAAAAAGATACCCATGCCATTCATCACATTATGTGTACAGCCTCACCACTGCTGCCCTTTTATCCTTCTGGAAAGCATTACATAGGGTTGGTGTGTAAGGCAGCTCAGGTTTCCAATACAATATACTGGGTTTGGGTACTTGTCCCACAGAACGAAACATGTGCCAGACTGGGTCAGAACCTGCTCAGCAAAGCAGAGGGAGAGACTTCCAAAGCTGTAGGCTTTATTAGAACCTGTTCACACAAACGAGACATCCATCCATAATGTATTTTTCAAATGCTTCAGAAAATGAAGAACTGCTAAAATTAGCATTTTGTCACTATCCACTGAGCCAGCAATATTCCCAGCACCAGCCCCCATCTCTGCCCATGGTAGATTTGCTGGCAATGACAATAACATGCGCACATCTCAACTGTGAAATGACTGATTATTTTTCCTGCATTGGATTATGTAACTGGCATTGGAAATTGGATTTCTTACCTGGGAAAACCTTCTCAACTGCTTAATCTGGGCGAAAAACCTATGAAGGAGTGAGCAATGGAGGTAACTGAGCTCTGTTCCTCGCTGTGCCCAGACATGGTGACATGGATGGGCCCCAGTGCCACCTAACTGCAGCGTGGCATCCCTCCAGTCAGCACTAGCACAGGCAGAAGTGTGGATCAGGGCTGCAGGAGGGCATGATCTGATGGCTACTGAGATTTGCAATATCCGGAGGAGGTCCTGTAGCTGTATGGTGTCTCCTGAATATTGCTCATCTCAAGAGAGCTAGAAAGTTTAGAAATAAATTAAAATGGACTATGCAGTTAAGTTTTCCATTAATACAAGCAACTTGCATTAAGCATCAAGAAGGCAAAAAATATAACACTTCATGCATTCATATATATATATATACATACATACATACATTCACACAAACAGCCATATTTACGTATGTCTCTGTGTGTTTCATGTACAGCACAACAATAGCACGTATCCTGTTAAGGAGATGGCACAGTATGCCCATAGTCATGCAACAGGCCAAGGGCATGGCTGGGTAGAGCAGGCAGGTTCCCTGCTTCCCAGTTCAGCGCTGTCATCAGGACTACTCTATTTAGTATCATGGGAAACCAGCTTGTTAATGATACTGGCAACCTGCAACACAAGCAGCCCACTGTAATTAAATGATGACTCTCATCTCTGCTGCAAAGAAGGACTGAGAACTTCGTCAGTGCACAAGGAAGAAAATGCTCACCCTCTCGTTAGCACACAGCAGACTTCAGAAGCAATGATGTGGACACAGTTGTCCAAGTACACAACGCTAGCTCAGGTTTCCAAGGCAATATCCTGAGCTTAATGTGCTGATGTCTCAAAATACAGGTCCTATGAAACCTGGTGAGGTGGTATAGATTCAACATTATGTTTAAGGTCACTTTTAATATATCTCCTTTATGGTTGTTCTTTCTCTTTTTATTTCTTCTTCTGTGCTGGAATAGGTATTTCATGTGGTTTCTTTGTTTTCATTCTGAATTTTATAGTGTGGCTCTTTTTTTTTTTTGTTATTGTTGAACTTCCTGCTCTGTTACAACTTATTAAATTATTCTTTTTTTTTTTCTTTAATAGAGTAGCTTGCACGGTTTCCCCTATCTCTCTCTGGAGATCAGGGTTTCAATAAACACATTTCACAAAGCTCTTACAGTGTTTCTCCTTATTTATTTTCTACTCAGGAGATAAAGAAAAATGTATCTGGAAATCAAAGAACATATCCAAAGAGATAAGTAAATGCGGGAAAGAGTCCCATTCCCTCTGTAGCATCAGCATCCCTTCCCAGCAACTCCTGAGCACGTCCTTCAGGACCAAGACAGGAGATGAGAAATTTATAGCTAGCATCGCTCTCTCTCCTTTCTTTATGAGTTGCTGGTTGTGGACACTTCATTAGTTTATGTCTGAGCTAGTTCTTTCAGGCTTCTCAATAATTTATGTTTCAACAGTGAAAATTGCCGTCTGAAGTACCCCCATACATTCACTAATGACACCTCAGGTTTTGAAGGCCGAGACCACAAAATCCTCCCAGTGATACAATTTAATGACAAACTCCTAAATTCTTGACAACTTTCTGAGACTTACACGGATGATTTTAATTGTTTAGCCTGGCTGACTGAGCCCTGAATGAGGAAAGAAAGCTCCCAGATTAGACTGAGAACTGCCAGCCATATCAGGATGCACTGCAAAGGTCTGCGCTTTTGTGGGCCTTTCCTCAGCCCTTTTTTATTAGCTCCACCTTGGTAAGAAGAGCTGCCCATTGTCAACACACCACAGCTTCCTGTTGCCTCCCTTTCCCTCACGCTCAGACGCAGGCAAGGCCGTTCTTGGCAGCTGCCCATTCGGATTGACAAAGCCTCCCCTGACACAATACATCATCTCTGCAACACAAAAGTCATGAAGGAAATAAATCTTTGTTCCAACTGATTCAGTCAGGTGTATGACAGAGATACATAAAGATATGGCAGGCTTCCTATGAGATCTCCGTGCTGCATATTGCATGCAGTGCCTAATAAAATATGAAACATTTAATCACAGTGAATGATTACTCTCATTTCTACAGGAACCCTAGAGCTCTGGTAATCTGATGAGGGAAGATTTGAAAAATGATACATGAGAGCAGAAATGATGAAACACACCGCACAAAAAAAAAAAACCAACCCTGCTACCTAAACAAAGGCACTGCAGTACTTTTAAAAGAAACCTTGAAATTTTGATCAAAAATAAAATCATCTCCTTTAAAAGGAACCGTGTGCTTCTGGACCATGACACAACAGACGGCCCTGGGTACACTTGCAGGCTTCTCTATGGATTCATTATTTTTCAGGATTAAAAAACAGAGTCACTGGTAAACCCCAGTGGGACGTGATCTCTGTGTTTAATCAAAATTATTATTTGCTTGAAAGTCTTCTACAAGGCATCGTCACTGTATTATCTCTCCCAAGCCCTGCTTATGCCTTTAGACCATCAGGGTCACAACAAATGCATGTGAGTTGCTGTTCTATCACCCATGAACATATTTTAACAGAGACTGAAGAGAGAAGGAGCTAAACTAAGCAGTTTGGCTATTTTGTGGAAGAGCTGCCTCCCTCATCAGGTCTCCGAGAAGGACATGGAGGGCCACCTTATGGTCCTTTGCAGAGCATCCACAATGATGTGGCAGCTCTGAGGAGACGACCCCAGGAGGAACGCTAGGAAAGGGAGTCATGGAGGATGTGTATGCCACATTCACCTCTCTCCTTTGACAAGCTTTGTTTCTGGTCTCCGCTCTCCTGCAAGATACCACTAACTGATGACAGCTGCTGAACAGCAGCACAGTCTGTTTCTTCACAAGTGACCACTTGACTTTTGCACATTAATCTACCACTGGGTATGCAATGGTGTAGCAGGGCAAGAACGCAAGCAGCTACAGTTGCTTTCAAATGCCAGTTTGCTTATTTAAATGTGGCAAAGCTGTGCATGCTCCTGAATTAGCCACTTTTATAAACGAGACTGGTAATTACTCAGCTTTGCAAGGAACGATGCAGCTGTGATGGCATCTGTCCAAATGTTCTTAACGCTCATCACCTGGCTACTAGGAGATCCTAGGGGGTCTGTGGGCATCTGGAGTCTAGCCCATGTCTAGGCACCTGCCTTCTGACCCTGGGGCCTCCGGCATATTACGACAGCTCAACTTCTGCCCAGCAGCCCCTTTCCTGTTCTCTGCTCCTCACGTGTAGTCCTGGCACCGTTGTCTCCCAAAAGGCTAAATCTTCTGTCCTACAAAATATCCTTATGAAGCCTTGAATAGAGTGGAGCAAACAGATATGTGGATATAAATAGCCTTTGCAGAGATTGTGTAAAGACAGCGTTTCCTTACAAAATAAAACGTAAGAGATAGATGTCATTAGAATAATAACATAGTCCTTAAGTGTAAAATCCCCCAACCCAGCTACCCTCTCCTCGGAGATCCCTGGGACTCTACCAGAGTCTGATTTCTCCAGCTTAGAACGATGCCTAAGGCAGTGTTACTTAGTTACTTAGGCAGTGACAAGTACAGCAATTCCCGGGACAAAAATCTCATTGTACCTGTCAGCATCCACCAGCTGTACAAAGGGGCTCCTCAAATGCTAGAGCAGTGATGGCATATTAACTGCATCTTTGCATAAAAGGCCATAGACTCCAGACACGCGCGGGATTTCTTAGCCTGCCTTTTTCATTTGCCTCAGGAGTGCGACTTAACGTAACTTAACTGACAAAACTAAAAGGTCTTTGCAGGACACCATGCGAAAAAGTTTTAAACAGGTCTAGCCAAAATTTTAGCTTGGACTGAAGGAGGCAGTTCTGCAGCACAGATGCAGCTCAGGAAACACTGCAGAGCCGACAGGGTTAAGTTTATGTTCCTGGCTAGGACCAGTGAGATACAAGAAGCAGGGGGAAACAAGACGGCAGCCAACAGCAGAACTATACAGGGTACCACAGAAAGCTGACAAGGAAACAGAAGAATCTCCTGAAGGATGTACCTCACCAGTTAATTAGGGGATGACAAATTACAAGGGAATCAGAGGAGGATGTTCACATTCCATCATTAGCGTTAAGACATTTTCTTGAAATGAAAAAACTTAGTTTAATGGTCTATAAGGTAATTTGTTCTGAGCGTGATCTCCTCCCGCAGCTCCGTGCCAGCCGGCAGTAGCATCAGATACTCTCACAGTAGTTTCAGGGCAATTACAAAACAGAGAATAACCCGCAGAGAGAGCATGGTTACTTATTTTTAGCATCACTACTTAGACCAGTTAGAATGGTAGAACATACTTACTCTCTAAGAGGGATTTTTCTATGGCTTAATCCCGTATCAGAACATCTAGGGTACATATGCATTGGCCACTATGAAATTTTCTTTCTGAGCCCTATAATGCTTCCTTTTCATCCAAACTTTGCAAGCTTTGTAAAAGCTTATCAACAGGTTTCAAGGTGCTGTGATTTTATAATTTGAGATCTTGAATGCTTGGTATTTATTAGTCATGGGCTTCGCTAAGCTAAATTTGCCTTACCACAAGGAATGTACATACCCAGACGATTTCCTCCCTCCTTTCCATCACACGCCCAGGCAGGCACCAAATTTTGGGAGATGCTGAATTAGTCATGTGATGCTGCCTGTGGCTATTATGAAATAACTCTCACATCTGTTTTCTTGGCATAAGACAAAAAATGCACTTACACATCTGAAACCTGTCTCTTAGGAACATTAAAGGTCTGCACAGTGTTTAAATCTAACCGCTGCTGTTGAGGCAGCTTTTGATGCTTCTCTCCCTTGGACTTCAAGTTCCAGCTGTGTTTTTCCTCTAGTGGAAGGAAGCCTCACTCCTGACACAAGTTTCTGCTCTTATTGAAGTCAGAAGGGAATATGCCATTACCTTGGGCTAGAGTCTCAAAGGGTATAAATCAGCATAACTTCCGTCTCCACTATGTGGGAGATATGCCAATGCACACTGGTTGCAGATCTGCCCTGGCAGGTTCATATGTCATCTGCTCTGCATTTTGCTGATTTCCTGGATTAAGAATGGGAAGACAGGAAGACGCTCTCAGAGGCAATGGGTGCAGTCATGGCACTGCGTGGCATGACTATATTTACTTTGCAGTGCCAGACAAGCTGCAAGTTGCAAGAGAGAAAATGATGTTGTCTGGGAGTAAAAATCCGCAGGAACTTGCCAGTTTTCCTCTATATCAGAAGTAAGGGCTTGCACTTCTTTTTCAGGTTTGTTCACTCTATGACATGCCAATGTTGGTAGACTTCAAAGTCTTTCCTTTTCTCTGTGGGGATCAGCAGTTTCTCACCTTGGGGTGGGATGAGTAATCAAAGCTTTGTAAGCAAGCCATAGCATTTACAGGGGGTATAATTCATACCAAAATAATATATATGTTCATGGATTCGATTTCTGAGCTTTCTGAAGTCCATATGCAATGAAAGAAAAGAATTAATGTAAAACCTCACCAATCTGATGTGACCTGTTTTACAGCCAGAGCTCACTCTTGCCAAAAGTGTAAATAACTCTGTAGGGTACAACCACGTGAACAAATCAGATATAAATATCTAAGAACCACTACTGCAGGCTTAATGAATGCCCCGTGAATGAAGCAAACTTTGTATCTGTCTACAGACAATTTACTACATGCTTCAGTAGCATTTGCAATATAATTTCTGATTTTAAAATACCATGCAATAAGACACTAGGGTAAATTAATCCAGCACAACTGGGACACATAATGCGTTGGCCACACCTTTTCCTCAGACCCAATGCTTGGGGTTTTTCTCCCCTGCTTACTTCATGCCAGCTCTCAGCCTTTGCATTTCCCTCATAACAGTCCCTGCTTTTCCACAGCAGTAAAGGCCAGTACTGGCAAGAGAGAAAATGTTGCCCATTCAGTAGCCCTTTTTTCAACACATTTCACCAATTCAAACTGGCCAAGATGATTCATTTTGAGCACCATATTATGCTGTCCATCCAGTAGTCAAATGTGAATAACAGCGAATCTTTCCAGACTTATTGATTTTGGTTTTTTTTCCTGAAGCAGAGCATGTATGGTGACAACAACTAAATTACTTCAGACTGGCCCTAAGAAAACCAAACAGAGTTATGATAAAAGTAAAGACTTATGTCCTAGTCCTTTCTGATTATTTAACCATGTGCAGAGCACTGAACAGAGATTTTTGCCCTGAACGTGTGCATGTCCAGTTTTTCCACTGGGGATTACCATTTTCTCAATCTATCCACCTCATTTGGGAGTTCCTCTTGCCTGGAAAGTGCTGCTCTGACTCAGTCTCAGCTCCCAAACAGAGAGGGGCATTTACTTCCTCAGGCTGAAATAAACCTGGCCTGGCTTGAAGGGCTGGAAGCTGGTTTTCAAAGCCGTTAGCTGACCAGACCCAGCTCAAAGCCTCAACACTCCCTTTCAGGCAATGGCATAGGCTTGGTCTCCATGGAAATGACTGGCAACACTTCTGCTGACAATCTGAGGCCATAGTTTTAACCCAGCAGGATCATAACCAGCCATGTATTTTCTAGGCCAGCAATTGAATAGAAATACTGAGCCATTTTGCATGTTGTGACAATAAATGGATTTAAAGAGCACTCATCGATATGCAAAGAAAATGCCTAGGTACAGGTCAGGTATGCACACTGTGAGGAGATGGGTCAGAAAACATTCAAGCCCTGCCAATACATCCCAGCACTCTTGACTCAGCTCCTGGTATATGGAAAATTTTTGTTATGGATTGAAGAGAGTTGATTCCTGAAGCAAAGAGGCCTCTGAATCACTGAGGACTCTTCCTAAGGCTCTCACAGTTTCTCCTCCTCCTCAGGGAGATCAAGAAAATCATGCATCAACAAAGCAAGAGTAGCAGAAGAGATGCCCTGACGGCCCTGCATGATCATCAAATTACAGTTACTACTCTCCAGAATTTTTTAGTCTCTTGAGTTACCCTGGTAAGGAGGGCAAACTGGTGCTAGGCTTCTTTGCTGCTGTGGTACTTGTTTCTAGGGCTCTGCCTAGCCCTGTTTTAGCAAACAGAAATGATTCCACAGCCAGTGAGGAAGTCCCAGCTCTGAGCAGATACACAGCCTCACATCCTGGTGATCAAGCACCACGAGCTTACTCAGCTCATCCCTGAACCCATGTAGACTTATAGCCCTTGATCTGAGCCTCCCCTCTTGCCCTCCAGCTGAGCTGGAAGAGCCAAGGACCTCATCTCCTCTCTGTGCAGACAGGATTTTTAAGCTTTCATTTCCTTGTGTCTCGGCTGCTGCAAAAAGCCCGGCACACCCTCCTGTAGACATTCAGTATGCAGCCACAGCTTCAAGTCTGCAAGGCAAAGAAACATTTAAGTGATAAATCTGCAAAAGAAGATTGTGGGGATGGGACCCAAACAGGGCAGTAGTTGCTTGTATGCAATGTCGCCGCTTAGGGCTTTGGGTGGGGTAGTGGGGGATGTTTGGGCTTTTTTTGCACCCAAGAACAGCCCCACCACCGAAAGGGCATAGTCCTGCTCCTGACTCCTGCTTTTCTAGGTATTAAATGGAGGCATGCTGCAGCCCTCGACACAAGCAATTAATCATGTTCCTTAAACATTGTCAACAGAGGCTTGTTTCTCATTAAACCATGTGAAAGCAGATCTACTGACAGTCCCAAGAGGAAAATAAAGAAGAAAGGTATTTGTTTCCAGACACAGTTCAAAGGCAGCAAAACCAAGAACTGCTGAAACAGAAACAATTATCATTAATTTTTTTCCGCAGCCTGAGATAAATTCCCCAACCGATATGCTGCTGAGGGAGAGCAGTACAGCAGATACTAGTCTACTATTTCATGTCTCCAACATGGGGTGACAGGAGGTAGCTTGAGAAGTGGCAAATTAGTGGGACAAAAATCTCACTCTCAGCTCCAGAGATGTAGATGGGCATGAACTCATTGAGGTCAAAGATACAGTTACAGGCTTACATCAGCATAATCAAGACTCTGGTCCCACAGCTGCTCAGTGAAATATGGTCAGACAAGCAGATACAGATATGTTTAGACATTGATAGAGAGATAGATAGAGAAATTCATCTGAACTTTCATGCCTCCTCTTTGCCAGTAGGTCCAGCTGACCCAGTGCAATGCTGATCTGAATTAGCAGAGCGGCAAACACTTATTGTCAGAAGAACCAGCTCTCTTCTGCAAATAGCGTGTTAAAACCCTTGCAGCTGGTGGAGGCACAGGAAGCTTGGTGTTGGCTAGTAGCCTGCTTTTTTCTTATTTTTTTGTTTGTTTATATGTATTCCCTCTAAATAAGTAAAATGCACCTGTTTTTGTGAAAGTACACAGCTGCACTTCCTCAGTCTGGACTTTGAATTCATTGTTTCCCAGGGTGTACTTTATCTCTGTGCTCCCTGAAAAATTGCTGCACTCTGGCATGTTGAAGAGATAGGCTGTGATCAGGCAGATAGGAGAGTCTTGGGAAATCCATATAGGAGAGCTCCTAGCTGTGAGCCCTTCGGTGGCCTCAGGAACTCCATCACAACTTTCCTGTGCCCTAGCTTTTCTAGCATACAGCGTTTATGGCCTTCCAATGGCTCTGTGTTCGGGAAGGGTTGGCAGTATGGCCATATGATGGATATGACCAGACCTCTGAGACTGATCAGGGGTGCTGCTGAAAACTTTTTGTCATTGCTTGGTTTAGTAAATCAGTGCTTTCTCAACTCCCACCCATAAAATGGAAATGAGCTTCCTTGCACTTGCAGTTGCACCCAGTTTGGCTCTGCAGAGAGACACACATGTAATCCTGCAGCCTGAAGGGGCATTGATCATAACCCCTATTTCCCTCAGGCAGAGAGCACTGGTGGTGGGAGAAGGGTCACATAAGCAATGGCCAGAATGAGTCAGGAATGAGGCCGATGCCTGCCTTCCTGCCCTTCTGCAGCCACAGAAATACTGAAACCATGAGGTCCCTCGTTTCCTTCTATCACACAGATGGTTGGATGACACTCCGCTACTAAACCAGTTTCCCATCTTTGTGCCTTTCTCACATCTTTAGTCCACTTGGACTTGGAGGGGAGAGATGTGCAGATACATTGGCCAGACTCCTGTGAGTCCTTAAAGTTTGTCATTTGCTTTGTTTTCCAAATATTTTTTCCGGGTTCTCAACAGGGAAAGTCACTCAGATCCTGATACTAGACTACCAAAAGAAGTGGTGACATATAAGAAATTGAAAAAATGGGTACGTCACCCTCAGATGTGACAGATGCCAGACAGGCCCCCTTAGCTTCTGCCCTTTCCTTTAGGCTGAAAAACCCCCAACTTTCATGATTAATGGGAATAAACTTGTTGAAAATATCAAATAATACATCATCTCAGGTCACCACAGCCCTGACATCCTGCTCTTCATACCAAGGACTTTCAGAGGTGATATGATTTTCCAAGAAATTTTTCTAATTGTTCTTATTCTGTCAGAAACCTCATTATCTCCTCTCTGCTATTATTTACTGATCAGCCACATCCATTCCTACACGCTATCCTTAAACCATCAGCTAAGAACAGTGCAGTACCCAAATGCTGGAGTCTTTGCTGGCATGCCCTGACCCTTAACATCATCTCCCAATGCCCATGTGCTAACTCCCAGCGTAGAAGGTGCACGCTGTGGCAGGACTAGTCTGAAAAATACCTCCCCAGAAGCCCTTTTGCTGCACAGTGCTAAATTCAGCTCCCAGTNTGTAGAAGGTGCACGCTGTGGCAGGAGTAGTCTGAAAAATACCTCCCCAGAAGCTGTCTTAACACTCAGCATGCAGGATCTGGCATCCCTTTTGCTGCACAGTGCTAAATTCAGCTCCCAGTCTCTGCCTTTCAGAACCAGACCCAGCAGGAGTGGCCAAATGCTTTTAACATCCTTGAGAAAGAAATGCCTTGCACACTGCCTGACTGGTCATTAAATAATACAGTTGCATCCTCTCTGCCAGCTCTGGATCAAAGCTGGGGATCTCTGTGCCACTCCTGGGAGGCAGACCCTCGGCCTGCTCCAAGCCATGGCTACAGGCAGCAGATCTGGGCAGCTCCACCAAGGTCAAAGTACGAAGGACCAAACACTCCTACCTTCTTTGTCACCTCCGTGGGTGACATACCATGCAGTCCGGCAAAGGCTTTTGCACTGCTAGCACTCATGTCCCTGGTAAATAAAAGGGACACCTGTGTGTCTGTCTGGTACCTTTCCCAAACATTCACAAGGGCATTTGTCCTGGTCCCATTAAAGCCAACGTAAGTCTAACCCTTCATTGAAATGAGTTTCTTAAAAAGCTTAAAGAAAACTCCGCATAACCTCAAACTACACATCAGTGCAAGTGAAAAACTTGAAATTCAGTCCTCTGTGTTTTAAAAATTTTTAGTATGTTTTCAATGACAGAAAGGAGACAAGAATTGCTCTGACTATGCATCATAGCTTGCGTGCAGAAGTATCTACTAAGATCACTGGTTTACAGCAGCAAATTCTGTTAGCTAAGATTTTGTTCTGTAGATTTGATAAACAACTGAAACAATGTGGACTGATGTTTATCATGTTTCAGATCCTCAGTTGCCTTAGGTATTATTTCTAGACAGCATGTGAAGCCAAGGCTTGTGTTCTTCAGTCCAAGAAGAATATTTTAAGAAAAAATATTCCAGCCCATCTCCTGAACCTACTGCCTGCAGAAGATCGGCTAAATTGAAGGTGAAACAAAACAAATAATCCAGAGAAGTAAAACTCCTTTTTGGTGTTATACTTAAGGTAACACAGTTACGTATCATCCCCTAGAGGGAGTAGTGAGTGTGTAATAAAATCCAGAATGGTGACCACTAGAACTGCATTGTTAGAAAATAATTCTGTGTAATTGCAGACTATGGAATTTGAAATAAGAGTAGAAACTTGTCTGTTCACAGCAGTAAATATCTGTTATATGCCCTCTAAGTCAGAATCAGAAAAAAAGAGGTGGTAAAACCCAAATGAAACACCAAGACTCTAGTGGAGCAGACAATAAAGCTTTTATATGGTGGTAGACAGGATGGGACAGGATAGATTTAATAGCAATTCTCACAAAATCAGAGAGTAATTTAAGATGGAGATCTCTAGTAGTGGCTGGTCCAATCGCCTTCTGAAAGCAGGGCTAACTCTAGGTTAAGTCAGGTTGTTCAGGGTCTTGGCTAGATACATTTTGAAAATATCCAAGGATGGAGATGCCACAGCTTCTGCAGAACCTGTCCCAGCATGCGTTTACCACCACAGTGAAGAACTTTTCCTTTAAATGCAGTAGGAATTCTGCTTGCTGCTGTTCACATCTACTGTCCCCCATCCATTCACTGGGCAACTCTGAGAGAAGTCTGGCTCAATCTCCTCCATATCCCCCATTAGGCAGGTGAAGGCAGCAGTAAGATGGCAGCTCAGGTCTTTCTTCCATGGCCAAAGCCTTAGACTCTCCTTGTCTGGCATCTACTCCATCCTCCTCTGGACCCCTAAACTCCAGTTTCCAGTAACTGTCTTGTACTGCATACCCAAGCTGGACTTGGGGTATGCTTGAAACACCCTCACAAGTACCCAGTGGAGGGAGATTGCATCCTTTGACCTGCTGGCTATGCTTCTGCTATCACTGCTGAATTTGCAGCTCTGCCTTCCCTACTGCAAGGGTTCATTGCTGACTGAGCTCGACCGGTCCACTAAGGCCCACCACTCCTCTTCTCAGTCCCCAGGTCCCTTGGGTCTGGATCCCTCATCCAGCCTCTGTGGCTGTCTAGCATTGCTCCAGCACAAATTCCAGACTTTGAATTTATCTTTATTGCCAAATACCCTGCCCAATTTGGTTTCGGGACTCACAGGAGAAGCCATATGGAAAGCCTTGCTAAAGAAGTCAAGTTATAAATTCAGTAATAATTGCTAGGGAAAGAAACTAAGGCATAAATACAGAACATGAATGCCTATCCCTGCCCTATTCAGTAGTATTAGCGCCAAACAACTAAGCAAGCCCTGGGTTTTTTGGACATGGAAGATGCAAAACTCCTTAATGTCCAAGCTACATTTCAGTAAGTTAGCTTGGATACCGCAAACTCTTCAGATGCAGCTACATGGCACTCACTACATGTCATTGTCCCTGCCAAAGGAGACATTTTGTCTAGCGTCCCAGCTAGTTCATTTATACCTAGCTGAAGGCTCGTAATGGTATTGATTGGTGTAGGCATATTCCAAGAACCTCCAGATACAAAAGATCATGTTATCATCCAGTTATTTTTCATTAAGAAAGACAGAAAATTACAGACCTCAGGGAAAATAATTTTGATTAATTTGAAGGCCAAGAAGGGAAAATGGTATGTGGGTGTGATCTAATCAGGAATTGTTAGAAGACTTTCACATAAATATTATAAAAACATAACAACATTTCACTGTGTATTACTAATGAAAATAGTCCTCGGCAGAAGAAGATGGCAAATAACTGTAAGGTCAGCCAACAAAGTGCAAAACCCAAGAGTGAAGGAGCAGGGACCATGGGCAAAATGCTTTTTTGGTATCTACCTAAAACTGAGAAAGCTTCTAAATGGCCATTGAAACAAGGTAGCTGGTAACTAAATACATGAGTTCAGAAACTATTTATATAAGGATAGTCTGGAGTACTATATCAGGAAAGTATGCTCTGGATGAAATGGTTCTACATGTCTAAATAGACAAGTCTACATGTACTTATAGAAACGGCACAGGTGTAATTTGCTTAAAGGTTCAGGAATGGGTCACAGACAAGTGCAAATTTACTCGAACTAAATTCACTTGAATTTCATCACAAATCTGGGGACACTCCTGCTAGATGGCTCATTTAATTTCTGTCTTTTCCTAGTGACATGGTAGCTGAATCAATACTTCCAGTCTATTTCAGTCCATTCTATTTAAAAGGTTATCTATGCTTAATTTAAGCATATTCATTTGATCAAAATCATTCAGCCATTTCTGTCAATTTTTCAACTTTCTCACAAAGATTTATTTTTTTACATTGTGGATTAGATTGCACTTTTCTTTCTTTAAAAAAGTTTTCTAAATCAAAGTAAGAACATGCAAGCCTCTCATTAGCAACAAGAAAACCAGAAATAAATCTAGACTCATTCAAAAGCAGGCCATAATCTTTTCTAATTATTTCCATAACCCTAAGGAAGCCACATGTCCCAAGACAGCATCTGAGATAATCCTTGAATATAAAGAAATGCGCAGAAAATGCAGCAGATTTAGCAGGCAAATCGGAGAGAGAAAGAGAGGATTGAGCACCTGGGAAAGAGACATGCTTCAGCATTCATTAGACTGGCTGTTATTTCTCACAATCTGGAAAAAAACATCCATCGCTTTTCATTCCTCAGTCACACAGATGATTCACAGAGTTTTACACTACAAATAATTCTATTTTTAAAAAATAAGTATTTCAAGTACCTGATTGTTATACGAGTAGCAGGTTCAGGTGTGAAATTTTGTGAAAAGTGCTTAAAAATAGTTTTCTTAAATAGGATCCAGGACAGAATTGTGCCACATGAATATTTCATTTAATAGCTCTCAGCAAGTTAATATCCTTGCTCTTGCCCTCTACCTCTTTTTTTTGTTTTACTACTAGGAGTGGTAGGAACACATCCTCTCATCAAGAAATGCTGTACACTTGTCCTCCTAATACATGGAGCTGCTGGGCTTTTGCAAAATTTCACTTGGAAACACTGCGAAGATTTTTCCTCCACTGTAGAAAATGTGTACAGTTCTGAGAAGCTGACTTTTTTTCAATGAAATACTCTTAGAAAACACTGAGCACTTTTTGCATTTCTTTTTCAAGCAGCTGCAGTCCCAATGCAACCAGGTACTCACAAATCAACCGTGGCTGCTTCCGAGTACTGTGTTCCCACTTCCTAAAGGCTCAAAAGACCAAGTTCAGGTAACGTTTTTTCTATGGGATATGTTACGACTGTTCTCCTCCCTCTTGCTTTTAGATGGGGCCTTGAAAATTTGGGACTGGTCACCTCCCCATGTGAAGGTGGAGGGAGATCAGGAGTAGCGGTGGAGGGGTGCCTCACCTCTTTCTTTGGAGGGCGCCACTCCTATATGTGGTCCCTTATGACCAAAAAATCTTCCCTGTGAATATCAGGGCACATGCTGAAGCACCAGTAGAGAACTGGGCACTACTCGTTCACCACCAGGCAAAGAGCAAAGGATTTAACACCATCCCAAAGATCCCAAGCCCTGCTATAGCAATAGAGCAAATGCTCATTCAGGACAGGGAGAGGAAATGGGTTTGAAATGATGTTTCACTGCTTCCTTTGAGCTCAGCGGTACCCAACAGACTTCGGTAAAACAGCAAGGAGGCCTAAATTTACATATACATGCATGTGTATAAGATATTCCCTCTCTGTTTGCATGCATAAATTTATGTATGCATATAAATGCCGCCAAAAGCTATGATATGTTTGAGATTTCTAGGCTAACATTAAATGTTACTCTTTAATCTTAATCTACTTCACAGGTGAACCAGCTCTTCCGAATTCCTGAATTTTGTTGGAGCAAGGAGGGAAGATTGTGTCTTTGATTCTGGCATTTTCATGTGAAACATGATGACCCAACTAGATGCTGGTTTTGACAGTCTCTTTTTTCCTTTCTTTTTTAATCTGTATTTTTAGCATGTGTAGAGTCATCACTTTTCATATAGCAATAATTCATTTTACCTGAAAAACTGTCACGCACAAATTAAGGTGGGTATCTCTCACTTCCCTTGTTTCTCACCCCCTACACATGCACGCTAATTACAAGCAGAAAGTGCAAATGACACTACATATTCTACAGCATCTGCTCAGACCTTAATTAATCCAACCTTCATGCAGTCCCCATAGCAACAACACTCAACAGACTCCCCTGACTCAGAATATTCAATGCGGTATCTTATGCTACATATTTTATTCAAATTATGGCCAAAGAATTACTTCTGTGTCAGGAATGCAGTGTTGGTATTGATGTGAACAGAATGAGTCCTTGCTCTACTTGACCCTTCCTCATGCATTACCTCATTAAAATGTATAATGGTGTTCAAGCTAATTCATATTAAAGCAGACACACTCTTTTTCAAAGCCTAGAAAGAAGCCCATTACCACTTTTTCATGCTTAAAAGAAACTCCCAGGCTTCAGAAAACTATTAGGAACATTTTGTGCTGCTGTGCCGGCAACTCATATCGGTGATTACGAAAATACAATAGCAAAAAGGTATTTCCTTGGTGTACTTCCTACCTCTCTAGTCCCACTGTCTTACCAGCTTGGGCTCTAAGCACATGTTTTGGCAAGGTGTGATCCCCATTATTTAAATCGTAATGGAGGCTGGAGTAGCAGTGGCTGTTACAGCTAGTGGAAGAGCTGCTTATTGCAGTTTTTGGGTGGGCAAGAGACCTCCATTCTCGGTTTTTGGCTGCAGCCTCTCTAGCAACACCAAACAAGGCACCGGACTGGATGTCTCCACCACCGTGGTGTCAGGCTGCTCTGCCAGCCAGGCAGCAGCACCCTCTGCTTCCCAGGAATGAAAAGCTTGTCTCACCCCTCAGCAAAAGCAGTCCCGATGACCAAAGGCCAGGATTAACCCATAGACAACCCAGCCTCCCCCATAGCCAGCGTAGCACTGGGAGGCTGTTTGGATAAAACCTCTTAGGCTAGGCTCAAAGAGGGAAGAACAAGCTGTCCCTGCTGTTTTCCACCTCGGATGTACCCAGCAAGTGTCTTCCCCAGGGACAGCTGTGGGAAGGGGAGAGCAGAGGACCCCTGTGCCCGCAGGCCTTGCTCCCTTGGTGAGGCTGGAGCAGGGTGCTGCGTGGGGCCAGAATCACACCTGACAGTTATCATCCTGTAAAGACACAAATTAACCCTGTGTGAAAAATGCCCCCAGAAATGTGACAAGTGACTCATGAAGGGATTGGTATAACAGCGAGAGGGGAGGTGGCAGGAGCAGGTGAATTCAGGCTGTGACTGTGCACCAGTGACAAGTGGATGGAGGGCATGTTTGTTGGCTTGGAAAATCTCTGAGTGTTTGCATCTCATACATATCTTTCCTCTGGGTATTAAATTACAACTTTAAACACTGACAGCATACACACAGACTTGAAAAGAATTATTTTGCTGTTGTATGCAGACAACTATGTTGCTCTGAAGGTATGTACAAATTAAATGTTAATCTGAGTCCAGGGATAATCTAATTATTGCTTACTTTTGAAGTAAGGGGAACAATATTTACTGAGTAAATTATGAACGTCTAAAGGTAAAAGCTGCTTTGAAGATTAAACAATGCACGTTGTTAGTTACTATAACCATATGTGACCCTTGTTGCTTTGTAAAAATTTAAATGAATTTTGAATTTTCACAGAGATTTTGCATTTCAGAAGGCACTACTTCATATCCTTGTCAAATGTCTTTTAACAGTAGCTGAAATGGCAACATAATAGAGAGCTCCAAACATATGAGAAGCTGCTTGTGTGATATGTGTAGTGCACAGCTACTCTGCGATACAGAAGAACTCCCCATTATGGCATAGAGGGGACACTGGCAGCATGGGGAAACCATCCTCACCACCATGGGCCAGGCTTGTGAGCCAGCTCCTCACAAGCTCACACCTCTGCCCTTGGGGAGAAGAGCCCTGGCCAGATTCCTGCTGGAACGGGTCCAGAGCATCCTGGTTTTGTGCTGGGGTTGGCAGGGTTCGGGTGTGGCAGGCACGATCACAGTGTAGCAATGGACGTAGAAGCAAGACCCGGCACCTCCAGGAGAGTTTAGCAGCTCCAGTGGGACCAGACAGTGCAATCTCACACTCCTCCTCTGCCAGTTGTGGATCCTTGGTCCATGAAAAGCCTTTCCATGGACGGAGATAATCCTTCCTGCTACCTGGCTGTGAATTCTTGTGCCATATTAAACCCAGTTCATCATATTCAGCTTTATGTTCAACACTAGAGCTACTAAGTAAATAATTCTATACTAAACCTTAAGAAAACCCCTATTCAAATAATAAATTATTCTTATAATGTACTTTCATAGAATGCCTACATGGATTTTTTTCATTGGTAACTCCCTGAACACTGTATAGAAGAAGCAGTTTCCACTATTTCTTGTGCTGTTTATTTCCCCAATCACTTATTTTTGAGTCTATTGCTTTGTCTGACAGTTCATAATCTGAGTTTGAAAAACATCATGTTGAAGTGGAGCATTTTGTCTGAGTCTTTCAAGCTTGGATTCAGGTCTGTATGTTCCAAATATGTGACAGCCTTCCAATCTCTTTTATGTTCCAGCACATCTCTGTAATTACCCCAGAATCACTGACAGAAGCTGCAGAAATAATAGGTTGGAAACATCTGAGCAACGTTTAGGGAAATGTTTCCGCCTATCAGAAGGCAATCGGCAAATTAAGTGGTGAGCACTAATTGAGTTACCTTTAATTGAAATTATAGATGGAAGGACTGCATTCTGGGGAATTTCAGTTGCCCAGATGTTCTGAGCTCCCAGTTTCCCAGAAGGACGAATATTTTGACTTTGGTGTCTGTAAACTATGGTCAGTTAGTCATGTTCAGAATATTCGACAAGCATGTTGGAGTCCTAGCCATCTCAGGGGGTTTTTAGTCCAAGAAACTCCAACGCAGTCCTGCCTGCAGGACAAGCAGAATCATCAAAATCAAATTACAAATAAATCAAACTACTTCCTGTCTTTTTGGCAGTCTCATGCGATGCTGATATATTATCCTTGAAAGTTGCTATCCTGATCTCTTTGAAGAATTCTGCTGTAAATCAAATGAGAACAGCTGGAGTCAGAATTAGAAATGGAACCATTTCTGCTCTGCAAACCGAGATTTCCATTAAAACAGCCAATGCAGCCTACCCTTTGTCAATAATTACTCTGTACTGTGAAATACCCTTCAGCACTCAGCATTCATTTTACATGCCAAGAGTGATTCCCCAGGCTGTAAGCCACCTTTCACAACCTGCACACAACCATTCAACATCGAGACAGGTACCAGAGGCATGAGAGCCAGACAGGAGGGGGTGACCTGATGAATGCATGGGCTCCCCCAGAGCCCCAGCACTCTGCTGTGTGACAAAGCAGGGTTGAACATGCAGCCAGTTCCCAGAAAGGCCTGTGGCATCAGCTTCAGCAGCATCGAATGGCTTGGTCTTCCCACAGCTAGGTTTTCTAGGTGTCCAAGCTGCCAGCACCATCCAGCTGACAGCCATTTACCAGTCTCAGATCTGGAACAATTCCCTCTGCACCCACCATTCCTGTTAAGGGCCACCTGGAGGAACATGCCTCATAGCTCACCTACAACGTTAGTGAGCACCTGTAACTTCTCAGGGAGTCCACTCTCCATCCATGGATCAGCCACAAGCAAGCTTTGCCTCCTGCACCCCTGAGTTTTACCTGATGATGGCAGAAAATTCTACTGTGCCAGACATAGAAAAACATCAATAATGCCCTCTAGCCTGAAGCTTTAGATGTTTACCGAGGACTTAAAACTAAAGAAAATTATCTTGATAAATTTTCCCACAGAAAGCCTGGGCAGCAACTGGGTGGCAGTTTGATGTGCTTAAGATGTGTTCCACAGCATTTGACAGCAGCAACAGGATTTCCTACAGTCTTATTACTTATTGCCCAGACAATTTGCATGGCTGCAGTCTAGGTATCAAATGAAGGTCAGCTGAGGTCAGAACATCATTTCCATGGTGGGAAAGAGTTTTCAAGCCATCTGGAAGAAGCAAGGGAACCTTACTCACAGATATAGCTACGTGCAAGCTTTTGTCCATAGGGCATCTAGAAGCACTGCCAGATCTCGAAGTAAATGACTGATTTGATGTGTGCTTCAAAGGAGGCCACACCTTAGCTTGGATCCTCAAAGTTCTCCCTTTGCCTGCAGCATTGACACTGTCCAGCCTTCGTTGAGATACAAGATGTTTTGATATTACTCAAGTGTCAGGCACTTGGAGACAATTTTCTGAAGTCCGTGCCCCCCATGTCGGTTCATCTGGTGGCTGCACATAGGTTTAAAACCAGACCACATCTGGTCAAGTGCGACTCTGCAAAGGAAAGCAACATTAGCAAAGAGGCAACTTCACTCCTTCTGATGTTTTCCTTTTCACTGAAAATTTCAGTACATCACTCTGAAACCT
This sequence comes from Steatornis caripensis, assembly GCA_013398225.1. Lineage (NCBI taxonomy): Eukaryota > Metazoa > Chordata > Aves > Caprimulgiformes > Steatornithidae > Steatornis > Steatornis caripensis. Next base: position 239,645 of record VZSC01002964.1, read on the forward strand.
TGCTCCTTTACACATACAGATCAGTAGCATATAGTCCATAGCATCAAAAGCTGGAGAGAGGCTCCAGAGGATGAGAATGGTTACAGTCCACTGACTGACAGCAGGAGACGCTCAGTCAGCATTATTATTTTCGTCCTCTTGGCCGCCTTTGTATCTGGACAGGGCTTGGTTTGATGGGTTTATAATTGACCTACAAGGGCTTGTTGTAGCATTCATTCTGCAATGCTAGGACAACTGTGTGCATGTAGGAAAAGGGGAAACTTTTAATTTCAAGTGAGGCATTACTTAGTTTACCCAGGAGTGACACCAATTTCTCACAATTCTTGCACTACTCAAGAGGAGCACAAGTAGGTCTACAGCTTGACATGAGCACCCTCAGAGCTGAACACAGGAATGCAGGTGTCCTGTTAGTTCACTTGGACAGGTGGGGTGGGAGGGGACTCATGCTGCTCTTGACAAGCCATCTTCAGTTCATGGGATCGTTCACCCATGCAGGGCTTTGTGGTTAGCAGTGGCAACCAGGGTTGGTGAAAGGTTCACACCTCTGCATAGCTGCTGTAGGCATGGTTTGGCAGTTTTATAGAAAGCTGTTAAGAAAGTTCCCTTGGGTCTGTTAAGCAGCCTCTATAGGAAGAATTCCTTGTTTCAACTTGCATGCTTCACTGTCACTTTTGTAAATACCTGATTCTCACTCCATCTGGCACTGGATTTAGAAAATATGGCATCTAACCCGTTCTCAGATTATCAGTCTAACAAACAATAAGTAGTGTGACAAATATCAGTATCTTTTTCTCTGAATAGAAAAGCTTGTTCTGTGAAGAAGCCTAGAAAACATCCCATGGCAGGGGACACACTTCCTGCCTTCTTTTTATCAGAGTGCCTTCTTCATGCTTCTTTTCTCTCTTCCTGGCCTCCACCCAGGATATTTCAAGACTCAACCTCAGAATTCGACAGGTGCTGCAGACCTCCCTGTGGCAGAGCCGTTCCACCTAAGGGGTGGGAACATCCTTATCTGAGACTGAGCACGCAAGAAGAGGAAGAAACTTCTGCATAGCTGATCCACAGAATAGGAAACATAGCTTGCTTGGAACTTGGAAGCCAACTACTGGCCTGGATAGAGCTGCTGCCAACACTGCTTTGTATGCCAGTGAAAAACATTGACGTTCCCAGATAAGTATCTGGACTACTTCACTACCATGGCCCACAAAACACTCGCAAGTTCCTCCACAATCCTCTTAGTCTTTGGTGATCTCCTGATACAAGAAGCCTAGTAGTCTATCATCCAATGCACTTTGCAGAGCAAAGGGCTGTACTAATGAGAACACTTTAGATTAATGCCAGCAAGGTTATCCTTTGAGGTTTTTCCTTTATATTGAAGAAATTAAACACTGGTTTCACATCAGTATTCCAAAGGGAGACTTTATGCAAAATCCAGGCCATTGAATTTAGGCCATCTGCCAGTCTTACCTCAGAATCTGGCAGCAAGTGAGACAGGTAAACCTTTTTCGGAAGTTAACATGTAGCTGTCCTTACAACTAAAATTACCAAGAATATTCACAGCTATTCTGCACTACTTCTATGTACAGATCTTTACTAGGGATGAGAAAACAGCAAATACATCCATTAACAAAGAAAGTCACAAAGCAGCTGCAATTCCGTAAGAAAGAGCAGACATTCAACCTATTACAGTATGCGAATGCCCCACAACCTATGCTGTTTCTACCTCAATAATATAAATGGGGCACAGTGAAGGCTTTGGATGGGAAAGATTTGGGGTTGGAATTCTTTTTAAACGGCATATTCATTAGAAGGTGTCTGAGCAGTCATGTTATTTCCCCATTTCTCATAAAATTAATAAAGAAAACTGCTTTATCTGCAACTCTCATTCGCTTTCAAAATTCAGTCAGAGCAAGTTGTACATGTTACTTACTACAGCACAGTCTCTTTGCGTTTCTCTGAATGAACGCCACCATGAATATGATTTTACCAGCGTTATGGCACATTAGTGCAAAATTCACACCTACTTGATTAAGAAGCAGTGAAAAACCTTACTGTTCTTTTAACCTAAATGCGTGGCATGTAAATTAACGCAGCCCACAGGGCACTCTAAGTATAATGATTCATGTTCCTTACATGGCAAACATTAACAGATTTTTTTTAATCACTTTAGTAAACAATCTTCGGGGAGTTTTGCTGAGAGCCTAATCTGTATTTAATTTAGTTATTTGAAAATTACATGGACAAGCTGTATGAAAAATCTCTTTAAAATGCAGCTAATTGTGTTGTTTAGCTTAATACTTAAACAGCGGCCAAGTGAAGCGTTTGCCCTATTCTGGCCTCATTCTGTAAATGACTGAATGCATAAATCCAAGGTTCTGGATCCAGCCCACTGTAAGCTTGAGCCCTTCATTAATTCCTTCTTTACCATTTTTATAGATTTGCTGAAAAAAGCTTTGTTTAAAGCTTCCTTTAAAAGTCACTCAAAGTTGTTAGATATGACAGCTTTACTAGCATACACTGAGGAGAAAATGCCAGACAAAGTCTAGGTATTACAATAAAGAAATTCCCTCTTTGTTAAATTATGGAAGAATGTTTTAAAAAGAAAAAACAATGAGAAATCCCAGCCTGGTGCAGTGGAGATTTATGCTACAGGAACTGCTCCTTTAATTTAAACTCTGAAATGAATGACTAAATTTGACTTTGAGCTTTCAGAGGCAAGATACACTGAGAAGCGTGGCAAAAAGAAAACACAATATATGGGATGAGTTAAAAACAAAACCATCAGGCCTTGCAAATAAGCTTTAAAATGATGCAAGAAAGGCGAAGGGGAGAATTTCTGAATATATTTTTCTGATTAAAAAAGAAGACGAGTCATTAATACATGCCTGACAATGACTGAAAATACAGCCTGCTAAGACAGCTGAGTCTCTTTGGGGCTGCACTTAAATTCTTTTAAGTATTAAGAAATACCTAAATAATGGACAGAGTTCAGGGGTGCATAATACATCTTGTTATAAAGAGCACCTGCCGAGACCATACTGGCCTATAGTTTAAACATCTTCTACAATTAAAATACCTAAATCTAGAGGCCACCTGTTTCCTGCTTTTGCCTTCCTCGAGTGCCAGAAGTTTTACTGTAAACACAGGTGAGCAAAATAAGATGTTGCCTGATGTTAGGGGACTCGAGGAATTTGCACAACAGCTGAAGCCCTGGCCAGCCGCTTTTCGACTCCCAGCCACTCAATTAAAACTGATGAGAGAAGCAGTACCCTCCCTTCCTCTCCCAGTGGCAAGATGCTTACATGGGAATTCCCACACCGGGCTGGGACAACAGCTATCCATCCAGCAGCTTGAATTTGACAGTAACCAGTACCAGATGTTTCAGCAAAGGCATAATAAAATGCAGAGGGAGTAATTGTGGAGAAAACTACTCAGTTTTTCCCAATTTCCTGCTGGTCCCTGGGCAATGCACACATCCTGGGACATACTGCATCCCAAGAAACTGCTCTGGCTATTGAAAAATTTGCTGAAAAGCTGCCCAGATGGCAATCCTGAATTCACTGCTGGCTGGTAAAATACAGAAGCTGTGGACTGTCCTTACTATAAGACTCTTAAGAGAGGTTGGATTCCCATTTTAATTTTAGTCTAACTGCGAAATGCAAAGAAGGCAAAGCATTCCCAGAAATTCTAAAAAGATTTTTTTCTCTTATAAGGAGACACATTAAAGCAGTGCTGTCAGGTGAGCAGGAATCTTGAGGGCTGGAAATAGAAACTGGAAAATACATCTGAAGGCCCAGGCTTTCCCTGATGACATTGGCACACCACTTAACATCAGCTTGGAATCAGCTCCTGCTCATTGAGAAGGTCAGTTCCTCAGTTGTTAGCCCAAGATACCAACTGAACACCTAGTCTGGTAGCCCAGTAAGATGCAACTCAGAAAGCTCTGCTTTTGAATATTTCCAATAGCACACATGTCCTTGAAAGAGAATCCTCCGCATCAGGAAACACTTGCTGACAAACATCTACTATTTAATACTCTGCCCCCTGCAAAAGATTTTGCACAACTCAAGGCTTAGGGTAAAATGGAAACCATATGACGCCTGGGGCTTAACCAGACGAACGGGCAGGGGCAATCCCGCACTCCTCTGCCCCGTGAGCTGGGCAGACGAGAGGCAGCTCTGATCCAGGAGCTTTGCAGTTGCATCCCTGCTGTGCCGCTGCGAATCCCATCAGCCACACTAAGCAGCACCTGGCCAGTCCAGAGGGCTGCCCGCTCCTGCTCAAATAGGCATGTCCTTGGTTTTGCCAGCTGAGGCGCCCGGAGCACAGCTTTGGCTGTGCTGGACCAAGGCAAGGCAAGCGCATCTGCAGCAGGGCAGAGCACAAACCAGGCAAGGAGATTTCAATATTTTTCCTCCTGTTTTCAAACTTCTTTGGAGGACTTGACAATGAATCAAAGTTACCAGTTCGGCAGAAATGCACAGAACATTTATTCAATTCAACAGAAGTGTACAAATATTTCTGAAAGGCAAAAAGGCACAAAACAGGTCCTGGTTTCTTACTCCCAAATGCACAGATGATCCCATGAACGTGAAAGCAGGAAGCTAGCTGGCTCCTACACAGGAAAGCAGCGGAGTTTCAGAAGGGTTCCGTTAACTAAAAGCCTACCATTTTTCCCCTTTCTTTTCTTTTGACCAGTGAGATGGTTTCATCTGGTAAATTTTGATGTGTAAGGGCACTTACTGAAATCAGTACAGTTATAATACAATAACAAACTGATTTACAGCATCTCTGCACAGAAACTGGCACTAGTACCAAAATGATGATAAGCTTTGGGACATGAACAAACACTTACAATTATGCAATTATGTTGAGACCATAAAAAACATCCTCTTCTGAGCAGTTCCTGAGCCAGGGTTGATAAGCAAAACAACCCAATAGTTACACATTTCAGCAAAGACTATAGCCATCATTCGTACATTGCTGTCTTCTCATGTTATATCACAACTGTTAGAAGGTTACTGATCCATAATCTGAAATCTCAAATAGCAGGCCCATCTCTCTTAGCTTGCCCTTTTAAAAAGAGGACTCAAGAGAAAATCAACACCAGCTTCTACAGCTGTTGGTGGCATCTCCCCTGCTACCCACTGCTTCTTGCAAAGCATTTGAAATCATGTCATAAATTAAAGATTATAAAACAAAGGCTTCAAAATAACTTAATTGTTATATTTATCATGGGGAAAATCTTGCATTGAATATTAAATACTATCCTTAAAGCCATTCGGTCATACAGAGAGCAACTATAGACCTTTAGAAAAGCAAACACAATTATATTTCCAAAGTGCTACTGAGATTAGAAAATGAGCCATCAGAGGTAAACAATCTTCTCCTCTACTCTGCCTCCACCTTCTGCATCCTGCAGGTTCTCAGGCTGGTGGTTCAGCAGCAGTGCATCTACCTGTGGCGGCTGGATGGATCCCTGGTTTGGAATGCTTGTTTGGGGATCCTGGATCTGTGATGCATTCAGATCTGTAATGCAAGAGAGAAGGACATCTGACAATGCATCTCCTGCCATGCCCATGCCATTGTAAAGAGCAAATTCTGACTTTTTCATTATCACCATATTCTAGTTTGCTGCATCTGTCTAGAAAGGAAAACACTGCTGTATTACAAATCACACTAAAGCCTGGCGAGAAGTGCTTCACCGAAATTTACTGAAATCTGTTCAAGTCTTTCCGCTGTCATCGAAGGTATGATCACTATCACTATTTTTACAATAAAAGAAATGTATACCTGTACTTCACTAATCAGACACACAATAATGGAAAGGCATAAAAGCTGTCAGAGTTCAGCTGGAAGAAAACATACAGCACATAATTAGTAATGATACAATTGTGAATTTAATACAGTTTCCATCACTACACAGAATTTTATTTGCAAGCCTTCCTTTTACAGATGAAAAAGAATCATCAATTGAGTAAACCCAGTTAAAAGTCTGCCCGACTGGCACTTGCAGTCTGTAACAGATGTATAACCATTCAGCTTTTTCTGCCAAGTTTATCCCTGCTTATTTGCACAAACTACCTACCGTATTCTTCTCAATCCTTTGTGACATAGAGATAATACTTGCAGCCAAACACTAAGAAATTATTTCACAAGGATCGTCATTTGTTATCTTTCCAATTTTCTCCTGCAAATGCAGAGAATCAGGTACTTGTTTTCCAGCATTGAGCTCTGAAGGCTTTTATGATGATCTGTGTATTACTTTAAAAAAAAATAACCACAGTTGGGTTTTCTCCCTAGTTGGCTTTCTGCACCACTTCAGGCCCCCAGAACTACACCTTAGTAGCTGGCTTTTCTACATCCTTATTTCTGGAAAGCAATTTTTACCACAAAAACAAGCTATATAACAAGGGAACGTGTATCCTTGTACCTAGGGATGAGAAAAGTCTGCAATGGACAGACTGCAATACTTTTTACCGCAATCTTGGTCCGACTGACTTCTGCTATTACGTCAGGAGGGTCAACTCTTCATTCTTCCCTCTGCAAAAAGGACTCTGCAGGAAGAAGGGGAGCTTGGCACCTCTCCCACAGCATGGGTAACACCAGAAGGAAGCAAACCCAGAACTGGGGTCCTTTGAGCTTTGGTCATTCATGCAGAGAGCTAAAAAGATACTGGCTCTGGTCCCTACCCCTCCCCACATGTATCTGCAATGAAAATCTATTTTAAAGGAGATATTTCAGGTCTTTACACAACTTGTCACTCTAACTGGCGGCTATTTTAAACGACACCTGCCCACATCTGGCATTCCCCCGACACAAGTGGCTTTCACGAGTCTTGTTCACTGAGGCAGGAGTTTAAGGCAAAACAAGCTTGCTGGCATCCTGCAAAGTCTAGGCTCCTCAGCTGCTCCTTGCCATGGGGCATGTGGAGTGGTGGGAGATGATTATGCGATGGGCATGTGGGAACACATCCCATGGCTGCCTCTCCCTTCAACCTCTTCTCCTCTTTAACATTCACAGAGCTGAGGGTGAGCAAACAGGCTTTGGGGCTTCAGCTCCCATCATAAGCCACATGTATGTTATACCTGCTGCTGACACTGCGGGATCAGTGGCAGGAGCAAGTTATTTATACACAAGCGGTGCTTGGTCATAGTGGTGTGACTCGGGATGTTAAGAAAATTAATACCAAATTCCCTTCTTTTACTTTTTTACACTGGATTTAAAGCATCAAGTTTCAGTCTTGGTGAAAATCCAAAGTCTTGATTGCAGGTGAGTTATTTGCAATACATAACACAGTACGATTTGACTCCCTAACTTACTCGAACAGCCCTGCATTGTTAAAAATTACTTACGTTTTTTTATAGCCATATTATAAAAAGATTACAATTTGCAGCAACAGAAGAAACCAGAAATATCCTACGTCTGCTTTTCTATATGGAAACTGGATACTTCACGTTTATTTATTTATTAAAGAGAGCCCTGCCAGGGAAAGGTCCTTAACCTCTAAACACTTATATTTTGGGGTAATTTTACCCACATTAATATTCCTTTTAAGTCCTGTGAGTCTATTCACCTTGACAAAGTTATGTGCATAAGAATACCAGGCAGTAAGCACTTATTTGAAAGATCTGTTTCCAAAGTTTATGAAGTACATAATTGGAGACGCCTAATTACAAATTTGAAAAAACCCAGAAAATAAAGAGAAACACCTTACATGCAGTTATTTTCCACCATCAAAACTAAACAGTAATTGCTTCACCAATTAAAACAGTAGCTGTTTCCAGAAGAGCTGTGCAGTGGAAACTGTCAGTGTTCTGGAAAAACAAATCAGATTCCGTCACTATCAAAATTAATAATTTATCACTAGTTTATCTGGGGGTTTGGGGCTTTGCTTTTTTTTTAAAAGAAAAAAAAAATCTGTTGCATCTGGAGCATCTGAACAGCAGGAGAGCACCCAGAAAGTGAGTGCCCAGATGCCACTGGGGTGACATGTGGCTTCTGGGGCTGGAGAGGCTGCACTTAATCTAACTGAGGAGGGAAGGGGCTGGTTTTGGCTGCACTTCAGGTGGCACTCAACACAGGCTCTGCCTAATAAAAGCACAATGCATCCCCAGGCTGACACACTGAGCCTGCGGGTGGGGAGTGTGCCTGCTGTCTCCCTGCCTGGTGCCATGCTGGAAGCAGCCAAGCCAGGACACCAGCTGGTATCGCAGGCAGCAGCACCGTGCACCCTGGGAGCAGCTGCTCGGGGAGGGTGAAAGACCTGCCAGAATTGGTAATAACAGCCTCAGGTGAAGGGATAGTGGGGAAAGGGGACCTAGCCACCAGCCAGCACTGGTTCTTGTTACACAGAGCAGCAACAGCTGCCAAGAAGCCTCCCCTGAGCTCCGTGGTGCAGCACAGGGAAACAGGCTGCCCTTAGACCCACGCAGAAGAAAGGTGGAAGAAATCCTTCTCTTTAAATGCTCTCCCAAAACAGGCAACAAACCTCCAGAACCAGCCTTGAAAGCATCAGCTGCTGCCTACTAAAGAACTCTGAGAGCTGAGGATGCTCAAAAAATACCCACACAAAAAAACAAACCCAAACCAATTATCTTTGCATATAGCAAGGCAGAGGAGGGCTGGCAAAGGGGGCTGCTACTGGGAAGTGATGGCCAGGAAGCTCCCCCATGCTCCCCAGGCAGCCGGGGCACCCATGGGGACCTCCTCAGCCCCTCTCCAGGCCCGTTCTCAGATGCACTACAGCTGACAGTCAGAACTCGTTATGGATTAAGAGCCAGCTAAATAAGGACTGTTGGCCGTTTAGGAGCCTCCTTCGTTGTCACTGTAACTCACCTGACAACATCAGCCACAAAATGAGTTTTGTATTATTCCCTTTCTTTAAGTTCAGCATGTACTTAATCCTTTCTTCTCCTCCCCTCCATCCTGCTGAGTGATGCTTGGGCAGGCTGTGTTCAGCTCAACAGCGCACTCACCAGACCAGCACTCACATCACCAGCATCCAGCAAAAGTGCTCCCACTGCCCCTGCCGGGCTCTGTCCCCTGCCTCTCTGCGGCACCCCTTGCACAGAAAGAACAAGTGAAGGTGACAGTACCTGGCCACAGCCTTCTTCTTGCCCATTTACACCTACGGAACACGATCTTTCCTTCATATTTATGTAAGTGCAGAAAATATTCCCAGATTTCCAAAGCTCTAACGAAGTTGAGCTGTAGCTCAGACCCTTCCACAGGGTATTCTGTGAGACTCCCAGGTCCTCGTTCCCTCCCACTTCTTCAGTGGCCAAGAGCTGTCAGCATCTCACTGCATCCTGGCCCCTGGTGTTTATGTGCAAGCTGAAACATCCTAAAACTGCTTCTCACTTATGCAAAACTTATTTCTCCCAGGTAAAGCTTTAACACTCCAGGTAAAGCTTTCCTAAACAGCCAGAGCCAGATTCTCCGCTGCACCACAGGTACCCTAGACAAAACTGAACTGCAGACCAGAAAAATCCACTCTTTCAATGTTGAGCTGGTCAAACTCCCCAGCAAAGAGAGATGTGCTTGAGGCTGGAGGCCATGTATTAGGTGATCTATGACATCACTTTAACATTTTGGGGCTGTGTAGCCTGTTCAGCCGAGCAGTGCCACACCACAGCACAAAATACCACTTAAGTTTATCTTTTTCTCCTTTTTATTTCAGCTGAGACCATTCGATTAAAGAAAACCTAGGCATTTCCCGTTGCCTTCCACACCAATTTTCTCAAAGGAGGTTAGAGGCTGTTTCTGCCTAATTCTGGAAAAAATCATAAATTGTCTCATGCACACAGACACATACTGCCATACTCAACATTAAAAACAAATCCCATTTTTTCCCCGTTTTCCATGAGTTTAGCTCCGGTACCGTGAGGATAGATATCAGGGAACTGAAGAGAGACACTCTACTCCCCCAAAATAAAAATACTTTTCTAGACAACCTAAAGGTAACAGCAACAGCAGACTACAGGCCTGCAGCACAGGAGGCCAGCTTTCACAGGAGTTTCTAAGGGGACCTCAGTTCTCCAAACAGGGTCCAAACTCAAGAAAAGGACAGCTCCTGGCTAAAAACATGCTAATGTTGTAAGGGAAACAGAAAAAAAGTGGCATTCCACATCCTAACTACTATACCTTACCCTTCCTGTAGCACTAAGAGACAGGATTAGTGGCATAGTATAAACGGCTAGGAAGGTGAAGGACAAAGCAATGGCATTTGCAAGAATCTGAGATCAATACATACCAAAACAAACATAGCCCATGCTCCTGGGGCAGGGTGGTGGTGTACAAAAGCCAAGTAAACAACTCATTAGTCAGACTCATTCTCACCTTCTGTCTGTTGTCATAGTACGTAAGCACTTCCACATCAAATAAATGCCATGGATTTTCACCTTCGCCCCTGCTCTCTCTCCCCCAAGGACCAGAGCTCTTCAGGTAAGGCACTAGGGAAAAAAAACCCTCTCGAGTCTCTGTTTTTAAGAGAAAGCTCTCAGGTTTTTTCCACCAGCTCTGAGCCTAATTTCACAGCATCACAGGATAATTCAAGTTGGAAGGGATCTTAGGAGGCCTCTGGGTCAAACTCTTCCTCAAAGCTGAGTCAGGTCTGAGGTCTGGATGGGTTTTTGCCTTCCTAGCC
>VZSC01002964.1:250396-260779 GCA_013398225.1 Steatornis caripensis
AAAAAAAAAAGAAAGAAAAGAAAAAAAAGGGGGAAGGGTTTGGGGGGAACTCACCACACAGATTTGGCAGAAATTGCATATATACACTGAATTAATTTGCTGTGACTTTCAGAGATCTGTGTCACGCCCTCTTCACAAAATAAAATTTCATTAAATGAAGTGAGATTTATGCCACTTCTTGCAAAAAATACATTAAAGAGTCTCAAAACCTGAAAATAATACAGAGAGTTAGGTTTTGCTTTTACCGTTTATTTACAATAACTGGTACCGGTTTTTACACCAAGTTCATATGGACTGACAGCTGACACATCAGCTTCAGGCCAAAGCTATTTGAAATGGCAGAGCTGCTGTGTTTAATCCCCTACTGGCACTCATGCATAATGCAAAGCACAAGCAGACACCTAAAAAACAGTGCTAAGTCTACCGGTCTGGGATATTCAAAGGAATTCAAGGGTAATAGGCTCTCATTTGCCATTACAGTTCAATAGCAAACAGCAGCCTAACTCACATGAGCTCCACTGAAAGTTCCCACTGGCAAATCCTACCGCACCTTATTGTCTCTCATGATGGTCCCAGAGGTTTCCACACAGATTCATTAGTTACAGCCGATTCCCCAGGGAATTCCAGGCACTTCAGCCTCTCTCCCTTCCCTCCCGGTGAAAAGCACTATGATCGGTTTTGACTGCTTTTTTTTTAGTGCCTACTAAGACTCTCCCAATTTGCAATGTATTTTCCATGCCGCAGGTTCAGTTGTTTATGGAGCTGATGGTTGGTGGGAGAAAGGGAACAGCACCGGACCTGCCGGGGCAGCGCAGCCCTTCGCTCTGGGACAGCCAGGACACTCCTGCTGCCATGCAGGTTCAGACCCCTTGGTATAGAAAAGGCATCTTTAAGCTTAGAGGACCTGAGGACAATTCCCACCAGATTCACTGGAAGCCAAGATCTCAAATACCACTGAGAAACTGGGCCTTCGCGCCTCAGTATATCCTATTTCACAGCAGGAACTGAATTTGGTACTGGGTCTCAAAGAACACTAGGAAAAATACTTTGACCCTGAAGCTACCAAGCAAAGAGGAGCCTAATCCATTTCCCAGCTGACTGAATAAGGCAGGAAATTAATCTGAGAATTTTAATGCTGCTATTTACTTTTAACTAGCCTAACCTGGTGAAAAAGCAGCAGCTGCATTTCCTAGGCAAACAAGCACCTTCATGAATAAGAGTTCTTTTCACAAAAAGCAGATGAGCAATTAGATCATAATAGATCCTACACTAACTAGTCTCATCAGCTTTTGGAGCATCTTTTTTTGTTACAAGACCAAGAACAGAAAGAATTCAAAGTCTGTGATGAATGAGGTCTGCAACATTAACTCTTCTTCACATCTGTACTTGGGATTTTTTGATCACGGTAAAATTACTGGAAATGCCATTATTCTACATGTTTCTGTTCTTTGTTTAGCTGTTGGCTTAGGTAAAACAATGCAATTCAGTTTTCAGGTTTTGCCTCATAATTCTTTAGAGAAGTTTGGTCTAGAGGATTTGGACCAAATTCTTGGCTAGGATAAAATTTACATTTATTCCACCAAGACTGCTTTATCATAAAGCTTCATAATGGCTCCAACTCATTTATTTGATACTTGTCTTAAAGCTCCAGGATCTGGAGTCATGTGATGATGCAGCTGTCTTTTCTTTTATTAAAGCCTAGTAAACACATTATTTCTAACACTGGTGTTATCAAAGAAAAGATTTTTAAAACATCTCAAGCTCAGACATCACTTTGACATCAAGTTCATAACGTGCCCCTAGGTTGAAGTAATTTAAAATTTTAACCTACTTACATGTCTATGTTATCGGTCGTGTCGGCTTTAAACCACACAGCTTCTAAACTATTTTTGGCATGCTGGTTTTTAATGCATATCAATAAGAGACACTCAAAAAATAGGTCTGACTTGAAATTGTAACTTGTCTGTGCATTAAATACCCACAGTCTCACCTTGGCAGGGCATACCGTCTGCCAGCTGTCTGCTTAATATTAATACATTTAGGTATGAATTCCCTATGAAATTGTCTTTGTGCTAAGCTTTGAAGCTTTAGATGGTCAATTACAGACACACACATGGTCCAACAGGTATTCTGCTAACAACGAACACATGTTTTATTGACCTACTTCTTTTCCAGCTCATTAAACACAGCTGCACTCAAATGATCAAGAGAAAATAACCATAAAACCCCAAGAACACCCTTCCTACAAAGGATTGCAGGGAACGCGACCAACTGCCTGCGTGGGGCCACTGCTCCACCCAGCGCAGCAATGTGCCCGTGGAGGGCACCTCTCCAGGGCCAGGGGCAACTCGTCTGTCCCCTGACAGCAACAGCAGGGAAGTGGGGAAACTCCGACAGCCTCTTTGTTTGGGAGCCTTATGTGGGTGTATCTGAAGTGGGCTGCCACTGTTTCCCCCCCTCCCCATAATCTGCAGAAGACATCTAGCCAGCTGGCTGAAGTCAAACCAAACTGCGGCCAGTGGGTAATGCTCCTGCTTGAACATTTGATGGAGAAACGTAAAATGCCATAAAGTTACAGACCCAACCACAGTTTCCAAAGATGAAACCAGCCCCCCCCTTCTGCTGCCAGCCGGCACATACCTCACACCTCCCTTGCCTGCTGCCCCAATTTGCACCCCACAGGTAAAACACTGCACTGAAGCTTCCTCTCCTTCCCTCCCAAACAGAGAAACAGAACTAATCCTGAAAAAACAGTGTCTCTGGCACGTGAATTCACTTCCTTTGAAACAAAAGGGGACATATGCACATCAAAACTATTCTTTTGAGCTCTATTACCACAGACAGACATTACTGTGCCAATTAACTTTGCTTCTATTTTATGGATGTTTTTTCTTTTTTTAAAACTGCAGTTTTGCTTTGAAATAAACATTAAATCAAAGACAGTTTAGTCCCCAGCTTTTGGTTAGTCTTTCAGGTGCAACACAGAGCAGTGTGCTCTGGACTTCAGCAAACATTTTCTTGAGTAGCAGAAGGGCACATTTCTGTGGGGAGGTCACTTATAAAACACTCTCAAGTCTCCTCCTAAGCACCTTGGTTTTATATGGTAGTTTCCCAACAACGGACCAGATCCATCACTTGCTTCTCATAAAAGCTGACGAGATCAAAACTCAAAGTAAGTGGCAGAGGAACACTAAGCCATAGAATTACTGCAGAAGCAAAAAGTAAGGCAAAGCACCTGTTTCAAATCAATTACATGCTAATCTTACCCTTTAGTACAAGCTGCTGCTTGTTGATTAATTCAGGAAAAAATATGGGCATTACTACAAGAGTGAGCATCTGAGAGAAGCCTCTTACCTGATAGTCACAGAGATACTTGTCGTCCCCAAACTAAAACCACAGTTAAACAGCCGCTAATTTTTGACTGCAGTTTGAGTAATACTCAAACACATTTGAGTACAGCCATTTTTATCAATTATTAGGCAGGCTGGCAGGAAATATATGCACTGATGTTTTCTTCTTGCAGTCATTGAAAAAAAACAGGAAAAATCCAAAAGTTGCACATTCCCCAAGTTTTGCATCTTAAGCATAGGAAGTTTCAGGGTGTGATCGAATATTTTGAAACAGGAGCCCTTTTTATTTGTTTGGTAAATGCTCTGTGAACATACAGCTACTGTGAAAACAGTCTGCATAAAAGCTAAAGGAAAAATTGTACATCAAAGCCAGAAAAAAGCATAATTATCAAACAAGCGTGTGCCTTCACCCCTTCAGACAAGTGCTCTTTCCCTGAGTGCACAGAATGTACTTGGATACACTTTCTTCTGCTCCTACTTCTCTCTGCTATGGGCAACAGTGGTCTTACTCTTGCACCCAAATTCATGACCACCTCCTTCTACTTTGCCTTTACTACAACCTGTCTTTGTCTCCAGTTCCGCAGCTGCATCTCTGCAGACTCTGGCTCTCTTTTGGTTAAGTTTCCTCCAGTGCCTTCCCACCCTCTTGCTTCAATCACCACAGCTCTGCACCAGTCCCATCTCATAAATCCAGAGAGCAGGCCACTTCCTCACAGCAGAAAAAAAAGTGATGCTATGTTTTAAAACACTGCACTCATTTTCACTTTCAGTTCAAAACTGCCTGTGTTTAATGCAGAAGCCTTTGATAGACCTTCATCCCCTTCCCATTGCCAGCCACTGTGTTGTAATGGCAAGTTCCTCTGCATAGTAGACATCTCTGCAGTTCTCGCTATCAGCAACAACTATCCTGCAATTCTCAACCTCCAATTAAAAAGAGAAAAAAACCTCTTGTCATCCTTACCAAATATACTACTTTCCCTTTTTGTCCTGTATTATTTTACATGGAATATATTCAATGACTTTTAAAGGCACACGAGTTTCTTCGATTTTTCTATGGCAGACCCTAAATGAATACAGCCAAATCACATTTATTTTTGTATAATTTATGTTCCAGCTCTAGATTAAACTTCCAAGGGCCACTTAAGGAATCTCAGCAGGTGACTGCTGGAAGTCTTCCTATTTGATTAAACAAAAAACAACTTCCATACCAGCACCAAGGCTCCTCCCTTCTACTGCCCCACCAAAATTACACCCAAAGGAAAGTTTCCTATAGCATCTAGGGAGGCAGAAGAAGATACTTCATGAAATCTCTAGCAGTATGGCTACAGCCAATATAATTTATGTGGAAGGCAATCAGGTGCTCCTGTGATGAATGCCGGTAAAAGACAGGCAGACAATCTTCCCCAGCTTCTCAATAAATATTTAACAGCAGATGCTGCTGAGGAGGTTGCGTATTACTAAGACTTCATTACTTTTACACAACATGCTACAGGCCATTTTCTCGAATATGTAAAGTACTATACTAAATCATTAAAATGAGATTGTACTTTTCAAAATAAGCCAGACAGATACACTTGGTGATTCAGCTACATGATTTTACAGGGTGTGTTTGCATACTCAGTATCTTGCAAAATTTGATCATCCATAAACAGCTTCTCCCAGCCATTAGGATGCATTATTTATTCATACTTGTGCGTCTATTTCAGGCTCTAACTCCATTACAAAACGTATACAAAACATTTTTAATGCACTAAAGCAGGGCACGCAACCAGGTCTACGCCCGCAGATCACATCAGCTGACTAAAACATGGACCTCCCAAGGTATCTTCCTGACATCAAACAACAATTAGCAAGACTCTTGTTTTGTGACTGCTTTTCCTGAGAGATCACCTCTTTCCCTGCAGGCTTGCTGCCAAAGTCACAGCTCTGCACAACCCTGAGCTGGAGCTGCTTCTCTACAAACCTGCTGTCTGGCAAAAGACCCCCCACCCAGGGTCTTTTGCTTCCAAACATGCTCCTTTCCCCACTTCTACTTCCCCGAAACCCGTATCTGTTGCAACAACCTTACCTAAGTAAATAAAAAATCTGCGTGTAAGAGATATGGTTCAAACCATTCCAGTTTCATTGATGCCAGTAATTCCACTGCTTTTAAAACCACTGCACTGAAGTTTCTAGAATATTAAATATAAGGAAAATGAGAAAGATCTGGCCTGTTAAGAAGCCTGCAGGAAATGAAACCTGAGTATGGTGTGCAGATTTACACCAGTGACAGTGGTACCTCAAAAGACAGGGACAGGACAATCCTTTCACTCCATTCATCACCTTAAGATGTGCACTGTTTTAAACTTCCCTCCTAATGAATGAGCTCTAAATGAGAAGATATTAGAAAGAATAAAATCAGACACGCATTACACAGGAAATTCTGTACTTACATTAAAGTCTAAAATAAAATCAGAGTATCATTAACTGCCTTAATTAAAAGGTTAAGTAATACTGCTGCATCTACTGTGGTTATGTTCAAAAATGAGAAAAAGTATTTTGAGATGAGAGAATTAGTAGCAAAACTACAAAACTCTAGCGCTGCAGAGCTGAAAAGCAAGTGTTACTTGAAATATACTAATTGCAGATGACATATAACGACATATTTTTCACTTTAGTATCACACTGCCATGTGATTTAATCCCTTTTGCCATCTGCTTTAAACAAATGGCAGTGTTATTCCCAAGAGGAAAAAAGTACTTCCCCTGTGATTCACTTCCACCAACTATCTTACAGACACTGATGTCTTATGGCAGAGCACGAAACTCAGTGTTCTGTGGTATGGAGAAGAGGCAAATTTGCTGTTATCTGTTGCAGAGTTAAAAGTAAGATCTTACTTGTTCTAGTAAAACAATACAATTTTGAACTTGGGAGATGCAGGTGCTGATGCTACTCCATGTTCTGATATATTTCAATTTCATTTTATTCTTATTATAACTTCTGTTGAGCACTGAATGGGCTCTGCGCTAACCTATGCAGCCATCCAGGCTAAGAGTAGGAGGGGCATGTTGAATACAGAAAGGGCCATTTGGAATTAATTACATGTTCTCAATTTGGCATCTACTCAAAAAAGACAAAAAGTTTAAGGTAGTTCAAAATATCACATCTGCTCAGGAGGCTCCCTGACAAACCCGGAGCTCCAGAATCATGTCATCCTTTACTTTCAAAAGATTTTCCTCTTTCCCTCTTCTCAAGTGATAGAAGCAACTCACTCGCTGCGCAGGGCAAACAGTGAAAAAATGGCACTATTGAAAATACTGTGAAACACACCAGAAAAACTCAAAATAGGCAGAAAAGCATCTTCACATGCCATTCTGCAGGTGGTAAGGGATTGGCCTGCCATTGAAAATGAAGGATGGTGTTTAAACAGGGTACGTGTAAAGAGCGTGCTGTATGGCGTGCAATTCCATTCCAGTTCAGAAGACGAGTGGGTCTGATGTACTCAGAAGGACTTCATACAACAGCAACAGTACAGAAATTAACTCACAACAGTCACACATGCAGAACTGTGATGACTTCTTTTATGGGAGCTAGTCATTATTTAACAGGTTCTAAGTGATGAAAGTGATCTTATTCAACAAAGTCCTCAATATGGGATCCCATTAACCACCTCCAGCACTGGCAGCAGCAGCTATGCTTATTTGAATAAGGCCCTGAGTTACTGAGCTTCACCTCTTGCCAAAATCCTGTGCTGACTTGGAACCACGGGGAAACAGTTCGTACATCTTCAGATGGCTCTTTAACACTGTAGTGCAAAGCATATTTCACTTGATTTTTAATTACACTTGCATCAGCTTTACATTATTTACCTCTTCTGACTGAAACAAATTTGTCTTACACAAATATGAGAAAAGAGCCAGGCCCATATAGCATGGTGCTCAATCTCCCTGATGCAAAGATATGCAGGTACTATTATACAATGTCACTAGGCCATAATTGATGTTAAGGTAGCCAAAAAAAAAATAATGTGTTGTTCTAAACTTCACCTCAATTACCAATGGGAAACTAAAACAAATGAATCTGATCTATACTTTTAAGAATAGGTTCAATAGAGCAATCATCATTAGCACCATCACCCTTAAGGAACAGAAAGCGAATTTCTTATAAAGAATAAGGGAAAAAACTGAGTTACAGGATACTACACATTGTTTCTGGGGTTTTTGTTTTTTCTATTGCAAATTAAGTATTTTACATCCCTAGAAACCACTTTGATGAAAACCACTATAAATGGATTATTTTGCCAAAATCAAACTATCTCATTTGCTTACAGGCATATATGTACAAATTTCTGTCCTTTAAAAAATCTTAAAATCACATTAGTCAAATAGAGCCCTATTTTTGCTCCCTGGTTTTTCATTTGTCTGTTTATGAAGATCACAGGTTTTTCTATGCTCCTCATAAAGATTTAAACTATATTTTACACTACATCATTCATAGAGATCCTTCGTGCTAGCACTGCAACTGTCTGAGGAAAAAACCCTCCCACAATCAAGTTTCAGTGCAATTTTCCAGATCTATCACTTTTCAACTCTATTCCTGTAGCTACAACATCTGAATAAAAAAAATTAAAGGCAGTACCAGAGAACAATGCTGTTCACTTCAAAGCTTGAAAGAATTAAAATTGCACTGATTCCTGAAATCAAAGAGGTGAATCCATACGTAAATCCTTAGGCATCACGTCAGCTAGTTAACCTTACATGTCAATTAAATGCAAGAGTAATTTATTCAATTCTCAGTCTAGTCTGACACAAAACCTATACTTCCCCTGATTCCTAATTAGCCAAAGTACTTGTCTTCTTTCATGCAGATAATTTCATAACCATTAGTGTAAAGCATTAACACATTTTTCTTTCAATCATATTTTCCTCCTGTTGACTGACACACCTTTTCTAGCGAGTGTACTTCTGCCAGTTTCAGCTTTGTGGGAACTTGCCCCAAGGTCTTTAGTAAAGTTCCCTCCCATACACATAAAACAATGATATATAATCATGATGCTAGCTATGTGAAGAGACATATGTCTTACCTTAGAAAATATGAATGGAAAATTATGCACTGGAGGAATGTAGCCATTTCCATTTGAGTGTATTTATGAAGCTAACTTGCATAGTACTTAACATATGGTAGAATGTAGTGTGATTAACTCCTTGACAACATGCTCAGGTGGTGCTTCTCATTAAATAATTTAAGTTTTTTTTGACAGACCAGACTTCTTACAGGATGCCTAATAATTCTAGGAAAATTAATCAAAACCAATAAATTCCTTTTGTGTACAAACAAAACTTACTGTATGCAAGATCTGGCTGTGTATGTATCCGATATGTGGCTATTTCCAGTAAACCATACTCCATATTTGTTTCCTAGTTCTCTTTTGACTTATTACTTAGGAGGGGTTTTTGAAAGATGATTATGAGACTCTATACATAGAGCTGGTTGAAAAATGCAGGAAAATGTCATGAAACATTCATCCACATGAAAAAGTTAAAAACTTTCAGCTAACTTTCAAAGTCTTTCTAGGCTTCTCTCTCATTGCATCTCTGTTAGTTCACTTTCACAGTGATCAGAACTGACTATATCCTGCTGAGCTGTCAGGAAACGGAGGAAAAGGGCCAGAGATCTTCTTAAACTCTGCTAAACTACCTGGTGAAAAAGCACGGCCAAAAATACCCAACAAAAAAGAAATCAGCTTCCTTGTACGAAACATTCGTACTACTCAGTTTAATTCACACTGCTTAGGAACAAATGATTTACTACATTTCCACGTGCAGAGCCATTTGCTGGGGCTTCGGATGCCATCTGTCTTTCAGGGGGAAGTTTAGCGTTCTTCTCATTCCCCGCTCCCCATGCGGTGGCTCCTGATGCACAACAGCAGACTCTGCAGACTTGTGCAGACTCACGCACTGCACAATCAGTGTGTAAAATACTTGTCACCTGCCGAATCACAAATGCAACTGTGGAATGTGATGGCACATCTCTCTAGGGGGAGACTCCCAGCCCTGCCTGCTCTAGCAACACACCAGCAGGGCTTTGCAGCATCATCTGCACCATCAGGATGCTGCAAGGATTTGCTGCATTACTTTGCCAAAGGTGCCTTGTGACCCAATCAAGGCAGTAACCACAGGTTTTACGGACATGACTTAGCCAAAGAAACTTAAACTAGCCTGTTACTCTACCTCTTGGGCAAGTTTGTAGCCAGTGCTGGCTCCCAAGCTGCTGGGACTGCACTGGTGCCCTGTTACCAGAGCAAGATAAGAAAGTCTTACATAAGATGTGGTGACAGCAGCTGAAACACAAAGCTGGCCCATTGTAGGTGAGGGGCATCTTTACATACAGAAGCTCCACCAGCTTATCTTAGAATCAGTGCAATTAAACTGGTACAAGCCAGTTTAATTAAACCAGACGCTCTTATGTGGGCTCAATAGAAGGTATCCTGGTTAGATTGCATCTGAACGTTTGCCAGTGCAAGCTAATCCACTTTTGAGAGGTTTAAACCCACATATGTGTTCCTTTTCAAATTTGCACTAGCTTAGCTAACCTATTACTAAAATTACAACTTCAGTCAAACTAGAACAAGTTTCACCAGGCTAATTATTTAGGCATTTTTAGAAATATTAATCTCTTTTACTAATCAGCTTGGTTTGCTGATTGTGGTGATGAGACTAGCCTGCCCTACCTTTGATTATAAAATGCTATTTTCGCAATCCCTGTACCAAGGACTAGTAAGGCTGTAGAGGATGCCTGCTTAATACAGTCTGTACAAAGACAATACATTATGTACATTAGAGTACTAAGGAACAAGTTCCTTAATCAATGACTTTTTTATTTTAACAACTTCAAGATTTGACCTAAGACAATTAAAAACCATTGTGCCTGTGTATGTTTTCAACTTCCGATCCTGCTGCCCACTTGTCTTTGCTGGGACCTGACCTGCACATAGCTGGTGTGAAGACAGAAGTCATCCTGGGGGCGCGAGTGAAAAATGTCGGTGCACAGGTCA
>VZSC01002964.1:264497-306556 GCA_013398225.1 Steatornis caripensis
CCAACCCCTACCATTCTATGATTCTATGATTGTATGATGATCCTGCACTGCCAGCTACAGAAAAATGGGAGCTTGGGCATTGCTGCAGTGTTAACTTGCTATATCTCACCTGAATTTCACAACTGTGCAGTAAAACTCCACCAGATTACTTATCTATTATACTAAAAGTGCACCACTGTCCTCTAAGACTTTCAGCTGTTACGTTTTTACATGCTGCTCTACAACTCTCACAATAATTAAAGAATAAAGACACCAAGTCAGATCAAAATTAGTATTGTGCAACATGAGAAATAAAACCCAGATAGTTTAGAGTTTCTCATTAGCTTTTTAAGTCCTTCAGAGAATTCTCAGTGCAAGTGCTCAGATAGGTGGGCTCTTACACTCATTTTGGTAGCCACCATCACTAAGTGCCATGCAATCTACGTATCTTTGGGGGTTCTGGTAAAATGCAAGAATAAAGACAGGTAATGCAGTATGACCTATTTTTACTAACACAGAAACTCACTGCCAAAGATTATACTATCCTTAGAAGTGATGTAATTTTCTTTTCACAACTACAGAGTCATTCAAGGCATTTTCATTTCCTTCTCAATGAAGAAAGAAGAGGGTGCTTGACCACTGACTATAATTTTAAGATGGTAAATCAAAAGCTATTCTGATTAGAAATCATCAAGTAATGCACACATGTTCTAAAATAGCTAATAAAATCCATTTGAAACAGCAAGAGTGACTTTAGCTTGCAAAAAAAAAAGGTAAAAAGCATTGGGAAAGGATTTGGAGAGAACAACATTCTGAGTACTGTTACGCAGACACAAACAGGAGTTTTGTGAGGTTTCTTTCCAAAGTTTTCTGCATTTCTGTTTTGCTCATTTTCTCATCTACCCTCAACAAGCTTGCAAAGTGGCATGCAATTGTTCTAGCAAAATCTATTGCTTCCACTGCTACCAATCTGTCTTCGTTCCTAGGACTATTCATTCTGAGAGGTGGCAAACTGCCCATACTACTTGTTAATTAAATAAAGTGTTAATTACCATTATTAAAGGCATCCTTGTTGCTTTTGCAGGAAAAAGACATCTGCTTGTAAGGATCAGTGGATTTCCACAGCGCACTGGTTAACGCCGGCTGACAAGAAGTGTCCGTTTTGAGGTCCACTTGATTTTCACTAGTCCTTGCTATATCAGAATTTGAGATGTTCAGCCCATACACACCATCCTCATAAACAAGAGAAGAATCTGATCTGTTGAGATTGCTTAGAGACACACACACTACAGCTTCATTTAAGTAGAATGTAGTTTCACCATGTAAGCTGTCTGATTGATTATGTCCCATTATCTGCAGAAGGGAAAACAAAACCAGAGAACAGCATTTTCACCTTTGTCCAGCACCAGAATCCCAGAATGTCTCAAGTTGGAAGGGGCCCATAAGGATCATTGAGTCCAACTCCCTGCTCCTCACAGGACTACCTAAAACTAAACAATATGACTATGAGCATCATCCTGATGCATTCTTATACCAGGATGCATAAAATTAACTGCCAGACAGAATGGAGATCCATAGCAAGTACTCACCTAATTTCCCAGAAGTTAAATTCAAAACACATTAAATTCAATGGGCGTTCAGGAATAAACAGTGATAACCTAGTACATTTTGCCTTACCTCCCCTCAAAACACAGGAAAACTCAGTAATAACTGAGTAATAACTGTAATAACTGTGAAATAGCAAATAACAAAGGGCCACTACCTGGGATGCACTGAGCTCTGATGACTCTGAAAGGGGGTTAATATTTTGCCCCATAGCTCAACAAAGCACCACTTCACATATGTAAATCTGTGTACGCTGCAGTCCAAAAATAACACTGTACCTCACATAGACAGGTTATCCTGGAGAACAAGATTGCAGCCTTCAAACTGGGGATGGCAAACAGCATTCAGCAAGTGGCCATGGCTCCCAGGTGCTGAAAATGCAACTTCTACAAAGGTGCCCTGCCTGCAGGTGCTTATCAAGGCCGAGCTCACACACACAAAAAAAAAAGCAGGATGAGCAGTGTGAGTTACAAATGTCCAACGTTTGGCTATCCAAAACTAGCTAGGTTCAGTGTGATGGCAAAAACACTGTGCTGGGAATACTGGCTGGCTGGCAAGCACTCACCCAGCTCTGCTGCAGCAAGGAGTATGGTAGTGGAAAACACAGGACGAAGATGATCTGAAGGCCTGGAATGCATCCAAAGCCATGTAGTTTACTTGAACTAAAAATACAAGTAGTCTTACACATGAAATACTAGATTAAAAACTACTACTTTTTGACACTCAGCATTTCATTATTTTACTTCTCTGTCTGCATGATCCTGGCCATCCCTGCATCAGGCTATCGTCCTTCAACCTCCTCTCTTTAAAAGATTTCAGAAGTCCGATGCATTAAAGCTGACAGGCAAGTTCAGTTTTGTTTTCATCATCCACCTCCTAAGCTCTGCCAAACAAGCCAAAACTGTACTGCAAGCTATACTAGTAAGAAGTGCCTTCGTTGTTTGGGCTGGGCAAGCATATATGGATAAGTCATGTTCACATGGTATGTACAAAAGCCGGATGAAACAGGGGAGGTCAGCGGCCAATCCTTCACCCTCTCATGCAGGCACAGGCTTAGATGCCGAATGGTCACTGCCCATTATGGGTCAGCTGCCAGCCAAAAAAGTAGGGAGGTGATGGCTTAAAGAAAGGCTCTACAGATTTTCTTGTGAAAACAAAAACCCAGGGGGGAAAAAAAAAAGCTGTTTTGGTCAGTGAGCTTTCAATATATGCAAAAGCCAGGCAAAATGTTTTGGGTTGCAGCTGCTTTAGAGAACAGTAATGGAAATCAAGACCATACCCACCAAGGCAGGGACTAGAGGCCAGGGCCCAACTGGCAGGTGAGCACCCGGATAGGTGAGTTCAGAGCCAGCCTCTATCCTTCACCTTCAACAAAAACTTAATCATTTCTGGTATTAAATGCTTAAACATCTTCAGAGCTACTTTAAATTGCATCCCTTAAAAATTACCATCTCCAAGGAATTATACTGCCAGGGATGAAGCCATACACCAACCTCTTCCCCAAAGGGGCTGCTTGTTTCAAGGGAGCAGGACAGCAGGGCCTGACACGTGGGGTTCATGGGATCCTGGCATTTCCCACTCCTGGAGCAGCCACTGTTCCTCACTGGAGACAATGCTATTGTCCAGGAACAATGACAGCAGCCAAAGCCTTTACTAAAAGCTTTATATGCCTCCGGCATTACAATAATCTAGCTTTCCTACAAGACGCAGGAGACACAATGTATCTTGTGAACACAGCAGCAAAGCAGAACAAAACACAGATTCTCAGACTTACAATTTCCATCTCCTCAATTTAATACCCATCGGTCTGAGTTTGGCTTCTGTAGGGCACTCAAAATCACAGAACAGTTGAGACTGGTAGAGACATCTGTAGGTCATCTGGTCCAACTTCCCTGCTCAAGCAGGGCCACCCAGAGCCAGTAGCCCAGGATCATGTGCAGACAGCTTTTTAATATCTCCAACAACAGAGACTCCACAACCTCCCTGGGTAACCTGTGTCAGTGTTTGGTCACCCTCACAGGAAAAAAGTATTTCCTGATGTTCAGAAGGAACCTCCAGTGTTTCTGTTTGTGTCCATTCCCTCTGGTCCTGTCACCGGGCGCCACTGAAAATAGACTGGCTCTGTCCTCTTTCCATTCTCCATTTAGGTATTCATATACATTACTAAGAACCCCCAAGAACCTTTTCTTCTCCAGGCCTTCCTCCAGTCTCAGCCTTTCCTCATGGCTGAGAGATGCCCTAGTCCCTCAAACATCTTCGCGGCCCTTCATTGGACACTCATCCTCCCCCTCCACCCTGCCCCCACCCCATAGCTCTATGTCTCTCTTGTACTGGGGAGCCAGAACTGGACACAGTAGTCCAGGTGTGGCCAGAGTAGAGGGGAAGGATCACCGCCCTTGACCTACCAATACCTTGCCTAATGCAGCCCAGGAGATCATTAGCCTTCTTTGTGGCCAGGGCACATTTTTGGCTTATGTCCAAAGTGGTGTCCACCAGGACTCACGGGTCCTTTCCTGCAAAGCTCTTTCCAGCTGGGTGGCTGCCAGCACATATTGATGCATGGGGCTGTTCCTTCCCAGGGGCAGGACTTTGCACTTCTCCTTGTTAAACTTCATGAGCTTCAAACAAAGCCCTTGGATATGCCTGAACTTCAGCTTCCCACATGCTCACTCGTTATGTTACCCACCAACAAAACCCAGACATACTAGTCTATCCATCAAGCAAAGTCTCTCTAGGTCTGCAGTTGGGGATGTAATTACGGTGGGGAACCACAGACCTCACAGCTCCCTGTGGATGACAACAGGCTACTTTGTTGATCAAACTTCAAGTGCCAGAGGAGCTTCTTCTGCATTTTCACATTGTCTCTTTCTCTCTCCACCATTTCCTGGCCCTCCTGGAGCCTCTCCAGGCTCTGCTGGTACTCCTGCAGCTGCAGTGCCAGTCCCTGTCGGCTTTTCTCCAGCAGCTCCTCCTGGCACCCGCACTCCCTCTCCCGCTGCCCCAGCCGGTCCTCCCTCGCCTCCTGCTCCCACTGCCGCTGGTCACATTCACGCAGCCACCGCTGCTGCTCTTGCTGAAACTGCTGCTTCAGTTTGTGTATGTTGGCCAGCTCCACCCTTTGTTTTTCCAGATTCCGGCATTTTTCTTGTTCCAGAAAGAGGTTCAGCCGGGAACCATGGCCTCGACCGGTCTTCTCATTCTCTTGCAGGAGTAACCTGTGGAGCTCTCTGTGGCTGTCCTGAATAGCTAGTGCTGCCTAGACACCACAACAAAATCAGACACAAATGTTTAAATATTAGCATCAATCCATTTCTGTACTTTTGCATAGAAGAATTATCTAAAAATGCTTCAACCTCCTGTAATAGCAGCTCTTAATGCTTTATTGGAGGTTACTCCCCATGCAAGCAGAGAAAGTTCTGTGTTCTTGCCTCTACCAAGAGATGTTTTTTCTAAAAGCACTCAAGCATTTTGAGCACTTTTAACATGGCTTCTGGTTTACATGTAGTAGTATTATATATGCTTATGTTACAGCTATGCATATGCACTTCAGTTACAGCTGGTGTCCTATTCTGCACATAGGAAAAATGATTTTTCATGGTTAAAGAGAGCATTAAGGCAGCGGGAATGCTATATTCAACAAAATATTCCTAACACAGATGTGGCTTATGCAGATAAAACTGTACTGTTTCCAGTACAGATCACTCCAGCCCTAAGGCTCTCCCTGCTAACCAGCAACAGCATATTCCTACAGTCCAGTGTAGCCATGTCATCAGGACCATACTGCTATATGCACCTGACTGAGAGATCTGTGCCAGCAGAAATCTGCAGTATAGTAATGATTTTGGTTTTGATGTTTTGATAGTTTACTTTATAACCAAGAGTTCTATATTCTGTACTTCACAAAGATGTTGTGACATTGCTTGCATTAAAGATTATGACATCCTCCAATAACACAAAAATAAATAGCTGGGATTACAAAGAAAGAAAAGCAAGAAAGCCCTAGATCTGCTGAGGCTCTTATTGCACAGCCTATCTTCAAGAGCTGACATGGGAAACTACGCCAGCAGACATTCCCAGACAATTCCCATAGCCCTGTTACCCCATGCCACCCACCCCAGAAAGAGTTTTTAACTTTATGCAATGTGTAATTCCCACTTTTCTTGGTTCTTCCTCCAGTATTGGGTCAGTTTCAGTGATCTGTAAACAGGTCAAGGACAGGATCCTCTGCTTGTTTCTGTGCACCTATACTGCCAATTTGTGATCTGAACAATTGAGGCATGATCCCAAGCCTTTCTTTACTGCCCTTCTGGTGCTAAGCTATCTGTTTTTCAATTTTTCAAAAATTTTGCCTGAATGACAAGCTTTTTATTTTGCTTTTGTGTTGCTTCATCCACTTAACTTCTAAGCCCAAAGTTTCCAGGATTATTATGAAATATGTTAATGTCAAGAGGGCCTAAAAATTCAACATACTTAAATGAAACATTCAAAATAAAACTGTAAAACTGCACCTAAATAAGAAAAAATAAGTTAAAATAGTCAAACTTAGCATGAAAAGAGGCAAAAATTTCAGACTAAGGCCCTAGAGAATATACACAATAATTAATTGATATTGAAATACCTAAATTGGGTTGTTTGCTACCTAAGTGGCAGAAGCACTACTTACTAGTAGCCAGGAGAATATTCTAAACAAAATAATATTTTTTTCAATATTTTTAACTATAATTTCAGAAATCTGTACATGAAATTACATCAGCTCAGTTAGAGCCATCATTTTACTTCCCCCTAGATTTTTGGACTGTATACAGATCCTTTTTTGGGAGGAGGGGACTGATTTCCAGGCAAGCAAGCATTATTCATTCCTTAAAAGAAATGTGCCACTGATGTAAAATAAAAGTACATTATATGACAACTTATGCAACAGTTGGTAGAAATGAGTACTTATCCACTGACATAATGTCTAAAAGTAGGGCAAGATGAAAACAAACCTTAAGAAATAAATTATTAAGACTAAATAATCTACAAAGGTAGCAGTGAGGTAGTCACCTGTATGCTGTACAAGAGACGGGTTAAGTTCTGGATTGCTTGTACAATCTAGAAAATAAAAGAGAATAATTTTCAAAGGTTTGATCACTGTTAACTAAATAGTTACTATATTCTGTCTGGTGTTTAAATAAACTCACCTCTGTCCCTGTAGATCCTGGGAAACTCATACTTCCTCCCTAAAATAAGTACATGTTGCTTTAAAAAGTAGTTTTTAGCATTAGAAATGTATCGTCTAGGTAACTTTTTTTTTAAACTAGTGGAGACATTCGTATCACTAACACATGCAGTGCTGAGTCAAACCTTTTTGTGGGCATGTGAAAAAAGACAGAAGCAATAACCTACGAAGACTAATAATTCATCAACACTGGAGTTTCCGTGGAAATCACTAGAGATTCTAAGCACAACTGTAAAAACAAAAATATTTCATCCACAATTTTAATCCTCTCAAGACTAATGCTACACAGAAAAGACATTTCCATTCATTCTTTGTTTACTTGACAGTTTTGAAATACAGTAACCAGACTTCTGTATATACAGCACAGAGGGTTTAGATTACTTATAGTAGGATGAAAGAGCACCAGACTCTTCAAAAATGGATATATTAATGTAGCAAGAAGCTCACAGAAGTCACGTTAGCAGGTTATGGAGAATGCCTTAGATGTGCTTTGAGGCACTAAGCAAAGGCTGCGTGCCCACTATACTCTGCAAAACGCACCAGCCTGGTTACTGTTGACCACTGCCATGAGGCTCAGCCACTTCACACTTTCCACCCTGCTCCCTTTTCCCAAGAAACTTTTTAAATTTATGGGGTGAAGCCACCCATAACCCCTTCAGCATGATGAACAGCTCCTCTGAGAAACATAAGGTGAAACGGTGGAGAAACAAAACACAATCCCTTCTGTGGCCATGCCGAAAACACTTCCTGGATGATTTTTTTTCTTTTTTTTTTCAGAAGAGCAGAGGGCTTGGGGAATATTTACTCTCTCTCTAATTCCTCTAAGTTCTCTACTGAGTCTCATTTCCCACCACAGAGAGCAAAGCAGCTGTTCCATTTAGCTGCGATAACCAAAAATGAAGATAAAAAAGGCCAGGCCCCAAAACACAGCTCAATGCATTCAAGCTAGGGGGAAAGGGAGTACCGTCTGCGGCATTTCCTCCACTCCTCTCTCTCTCTCTCCCCCCGCCCCCACCCCCTTCAGAATTTCCTTCCATTCCTTCACCACATCTTCACCTCCTCCTCCACTTCTCACTGCACCCACAAGCAATTTAACTGCTCAGCTCTGCTGTAAGAAGCACAGGACTTTGCATGGATGCCTCCGTCCAGCACAAGGACTGATAGAAGTTTGCTCCGCTCTCCCTTTGCTGGGTGGCCAAGATGAGCAGTGGGCAAGGAGAAAGAGCATGGCCAAGACGGACAGAGAGGAGAGGGAGATGCTAGCAGGGTGAGGAAGAGTGAGTATACAAAGAAGAGCCCACATGCTGAACAAGAGTGGGGTTTCTTTCAGCTTTTGAAGCCATTTTTAATTTAATAAAGGAGGCGTACGGGGGATTGAAGGCTTAGCTGTCTTCGCCATGGCCAAGGGGTAGCAAGTGGCCAGCCCAAGCACCTGTGTGGTCTCCTCACCGCAGCACTACTTGAGTGCTGGGGGGTGAGCCCGAGGCAGGTTTATTTGAGCGAGCCAGGGTGGCAGCAGCATTCAGCACAAGCCCTGTAAGCTGAGCTAGGTCCGAAGCAATACATTCAGCTGTTTAACCTGTGCTGCGGGCCACTGCCACCTCCCTAGCATCTTGGTTCAGAGAGATGAGCAGCAAGGGAGATGACGATGGTCAGATTTCAGGGCAGGCTGCAAGCACAGTGCCTCAGACAACCCCCTGGAGATGTGATTAGAAAGCAGGAGCAGGGGGGACGAGATGGTGACCACCTCTCACAGCTGCCTACTTACGACCCCACGTGTTACACAGGCAAAGCGCTTCCTTCTGATGCTCGTTCAGCACCTGACCTCCGAGGTGGGGGCTTTTACTCCAGCTGTCCCGCTCTCGGTTTCCCAGGCTAGCTGGCCCGAGCCCTGTGCTGCCACCCCACAGCCCCAGGACTGCACAACCAGCGACCGAGGGCAGGCAGGAGAACAGCCATCCCCTTGAAAGCCCTTGCCTTGCCTGGTTTGTTTGCTCGTTCTGCCACCTCCTGGTAAGTCTGATTCTGACACGGTAAGACGTGACATGAGTCTTGCCCAAATAACAGGCCAGACCAGAACAGTAACTTAGCATGGAAAAGTTTGCTGCAGATCCCTCTAGTCCAGCTGCAGCTCTAAGCAGGACTAGCTTCGAAGTTAGATGAGGTTGCTCAGGGCCTTCTCCAGTCAAATCCAGGAAACCTCCAAGGATGGAGATCCAACAACCTCTCTGGAAAACCTGTTGCTGTTTGATCACCTTCACAGTGATTTTTTTCCTCTTATATAGTCAGAATTTCCCTTGTTGCATGCAACCTGTAATCTTGGATGTACATCCCTTTGCTGTGCACCTCTAGAGAAAAGCCTGGCTCTATCTTCTCTATAACTCCAATGGCAATGTTTTCATATGAAGCTTCTGGAACTTTTAATGGGCTAGATCTGAGCCCCTCTATCAGGTTATTTTATTTCCCCTCACATAGCTTCTGTGCTCCCTCACTTGGACTTTTGTTTTCATTTCATTTCTTCCACACACACTCTTCTTCATACTCCCTTCTAACATAGCAGTCTGGTAAGACGACCCAGAGCTGAACATGAGGCAAGGTTATAGGGAGATTAGTGTATTAGCAAGAGTCTTCCAGAAACAGCTACAAAAAAACACGAAGTCTTCAGGCACACACGCCTTCTTTCAGATCTGATGCAAAGACAGCACGCTAATACTAAGTATCTCCTTTCTAGCAGATTTTGCTTTCCATTTCAAGTTATCTATCTTCTATTCTTGTCTCTCCCCTTTACTCCTTTTGCGGTTCTGCTCCTCCACTTGAGGACTCCACAACTACCGTTCACTTTATTTCTACACGGTAATTCATACTGCTCTTACTGTAACACTCCGCTGCTACATGAGATTTGCCATTTCTAATTTCGCACAAAACTGACTTTTGATTCTGCTTTTTCCCCAGATCTGCTTATGAGTTATAGGACTTTGAAAAATTGGCAGTTTCTCTTCTGTTCTCTAATTGCTCTGTTTTGTTTTAATTCAAAATTAAGCAAGCTGGTGTAAGACAATGCATCCTATTTTATGTGCTTGTTCTCAGGATGAAGTTCCAAGTCTTCCTTGCANTGATAGAAGTTTGCTCCGCTCTCCCTTTGCTGGGTGGCCAAGATGAGCAGTGGGCAAGGAGAAAGAGCATGGCCAAGACGGACAGAGAGGAGAGGGAGATGCTAGCAGGGTGAGGAAGAGTGAGTATACAAAGAAGAGCCCACATGCTGAACAAGAGTGGGGTTTCTTTCAGCTTTTGAAGCCATTTTTAATTTAATAAAGGAGGCGTACGGGGGATTGAAGGCTTAGCTGTCTTCGCCATGGCCAAGGGGTAGCAAGTGGCCAGCCCAAGCACCTGTGTGGTCTCCTCACCGCAGCACTACTTGAGTGCTGGGGGGTGAGCCCGAGGCAGGTTTATTTGAGCGAGCCAGGGTGGCAGCAGCATTCAGCACAAGCCCTGTAAGCTGAGCTAGGTCCGAAGCAATACATTCAGCTGTTTAACCTGTGCTGCGGGCCACTGCCACCTCCCTAGCATCTTGGTTCAGAGAGATGAGCAGCAAGGGAGATGACGATGGTCAGATTTCAGGGCAGGCTGCAAGCACAGTGCCTCAGACAACCCCCTGGAGATGTGATTAGAAAGCAGGAGCAGGGGGGACGAGATGGTGACCACCTCTCACAGCTGCCTACTTACGACCCCACGTGTTACACAGGCAAAGCGCTTCCTTCTGATGCTCGTTCAGCACCTGACCTCCGAGGTGGGGGCTTTTACTCCAGCTGTCCCGCTCTCGGTTTCCCAGGCTAGCTGGCCCGAGCCCTGTGCTGCCACCCCACAGCCCCAGGACTGCACAACCAGCGACCGAGGGCAGGCAGGAGAACAGCCATCCCCTTGAAAGCCCTTGCCTTGCCTGGTTTGTTTGCTCGTTCTGCCACCTCCTGGTAAGTCTGATTCTGACACGGTAAGACGTGACATGAGTCTTGCCCAAATAACAGGCCAGACCAGAACAGTAACTTAGCATGGAAAAGTTTGCTGCAGATCCCTCTAGTCCAGCTGCAGCTCTAAGCAGGACTAGCTTCGAAGTTAGATGAGGTTGCTCAGGGCCTTCTCCAGTCAAATCCAGGAAACCTCCAAGGATGGAGATCCAACAACCTCTCTGGAAAACCTGTTGCTGTTTGATCACCTTCACAGTGATTTTTTTCCTCTTATATAGTCAGAATTTCCCTTGTTGCATGCAACCTGTAATCTTGGATGTACATCCCTTTGCTGTGCACCTCTAGAGAAAAGCCTGGCTCTATCTTCTCTATAACTCCAATGGCAATGTTTTCATATGAAGCTTCTGGAACTTTTAATGGGCTAGATCTGAGCCCCTCTATCAGGTTATTTTATTTCCCCTCACATAGCTTCTGTGCTCCCTCACTTGGACTTTTGTTTTCATTTCATTTCTTCCACACACACTCTTCTTCATACTCCCTTCTAACATAGCAGTCTGGTAAGACGACCCAGAGCTGAACATGAGGCAAGGTTATAGGGAGATTAGTGTATTAGCAAGAGTCTTCCAGAAACAGCTACAAAAAAACACGAAGTCTTCAGGCACACACGCCTTCTTTCAGATCTGATGCAAAGACAGCACGCTAATACTAAGTATCTCCTTTCTAGCAGATTTTGCTTTCCATTTCAAGTTATCTATCTTCTATTCTTGTCTCTCCCCTTTACTCCTTTTGCGGTTCTGCTCCTCCACTTGAGGACTCCACAACTACCGTTCACTTTATTTCTACACGGTAATTCATACTGCTCTTACTGTAACACTCCGCTGCTACATGAGATTTGCCATTTCTAATTTCGCACAAAACTGACTTTTGATTCTGCTTTTTCCCCAGATCTGCTTATGAGTTATAGGACTTTGAAAAATTGGCAGTTTCTCTTCTGTTCTCTAATTGCTCTGTTTTGTTTTAATTCAAAATTAAGCAAGCTGGTGTAAGACAATGCATCCTATTTTATGTGCTTGTTCTCAGGATGAAGTTCCAAGTCTTCCTTGCATTAGCTGTCTGTCATTGCAGGAGACTTTCATCATCCTGAGAACAGGAGGAGGGAGTAGAGAGAATACTACTGTCAGCTCCATGGTGATGGATGTATTGAAGGGTGACAGCAGAGAACCAGGCTCCTAAGTGGCCCGTACAAGTGGTACGAAAACACTACGGCTGTTATTACAACCCACCAATCCGTAAGCCTGGCAGGAAGATTGTTCTGTGTTTGGATTGTTTATGATTGCTCTTTTAAAATTCATTGCAATTCATTTAAAATGAATTGCAATGACTTCTGTTAAATTGAAATATCTGGATTTGGGCGAAATGTGCCTATCCCATGCTTCGTGTTTTGGAACAGTCTTTAGGTATCTCATAAAAATTTGGACAGCATTTACACTTCCAGTGCCCAGAGCGCTATGTGCAACACAAGAAAAAAAAATTATTACAATACCTTATCCTCTAGATTGGCACTTGCTGTTCCCTTTTCAACACTGAGATCAACTTCAGATGATTCTTCAACTTCTTTTATTTCTGCATCTAACAAATAAAGCCCCAATAAAATGCAAGTGAAAGGTATCAAAGCATATTCTGACTAGAGAGACAAAGGGCACTCTTTTTTACAGCTACTCACAAGATGCTGAAAATAGAGATTTACATAATTTGGAGTGACATGGTGGATTCTAGGCTGGGGAAAAACAAATTTGGAAGCCAAGATGGCACAGGTGAAACAATCCAGTTTTCCAACCTTAAAAATCAGTAGCGTTTCACTTATGAAAGTAGATATGAATGGAGATAAGTATAGCTGTATCACTAAAAATGCTCTGCAGCAATGGTTTTTATAGGACTTCATTTGCATTTTTGTTGCAAGAAATCCATGCTACCTTTTACAGCTGAACTTACTGGAATGTCAATACTGTTTTTCAGGCCTTCTGACAAAAAAATGATTGACTTGGGAAATAGCCTATACTGCAATAGAGTTTTGCTGTGTAGCTGTGCAACAATGACAAGAAAGCATATGGAGATATGCAAATCTGACTCAGTATTGCTGAATGAAGGCATGTGCTATAGAAAAGGTGCAGTGGATGCAAACCACTAATTTACTTCAATGAAGTTATATGACAATTTACACTATCTGAGCATTTGCCCAAAGACAACTTTCATTGCATTATTTTCTATTAATTCTGTCACAGACTGAGAAAGCTTTCCAAAAAAACAATCCCGTATCAATTATTTAACACTATGAATATGTAAAAGCATCAAATTTTACCCACCGCTGGGAGCAGATTCCAAGATTTCACTGGCACTAAATCTATGCTTCACACTTAATTCCTCAATACTTTCTTCTCGTGATCTGTTTGTTTCACTCACTTGTGATGTCATTACAGCAACATGGAGACTTTCAACTAGAGAGGAAAACATGCAGAATTACAGAGACCCCTTAAATAGCTCCTTAATGCGTAAATCAATGACACAGAGTCACAGAATAGTTTAGGTTGGAAGGGACTTTCAGAGGCCGTATAGTCCAACACTCCACCCAAAGGTGGTTGAAATAAATTGGGTTGCTCAGAGCTTTGCATAGTCAAGCTTTTAACACCTCCAAAGACAGAGAATTCACAGCTTCTAGTTTTCACCACCATCACAGTACATAATTTTTCATTTCATTTAATTGGAATTGCCCATGTTCCAACTTGCACTTGTTGCCTCTCATGCTATCATTATGTGCCTCCACAACAAATCTGGCTTCTCTGTATCCTCCCACTTGGCAGCTGAGGACAGCAATGAGATCCTACCAGGCTGCCTTCTCTCAAGGCTGCACAGACCAACCATCTCAGCCTCTCCTCCAACGTCACCGGCTCCAGCCCCCTAGTCATCCTGGTGCCCTTGCCCAGATTAGGTCCAGTTTGTCAATGTCTCTCTTGCCCAGGGGAGCCCAGCACTGGTCACAGCACTCCAGATAGGACTCACCAGGAGTATGTGGAAGAAGGATGACCCAACTGTCCTAATGCAGCAGCCTGGGAGGCAGTTTGCCTTCTTAGCCACAAGGGCACGTTGCTGCCTCATGGTTGACTCCCAGGTCTACTTCTGCAAAGCTGTTTTCTAGCTAGTCAATGTCCAGCCTGTGCCAACATATGGAATTACTCCACCTCAGATGCAGGACTTTACCCTTATCTTTGCAGGACTTCTAGGGGTTTCTCTTAGCCCATTTTCTCAATCTGTAGAGGTCTCTCCAGCACATTGAACACTCCGCCTCATTTGGTGACAGCCAGCAATTTGCTACTCAATCCCTTGGTTAACTTCATTAATAAATATGTTGAACAGTATTGTTCACAGGATTCATCCCTAAGGGAATTTCCTAATAAAATGTTGCCAGCTGGACATCGTATCACTAATAACAATCCCTTCAGCCCAGCAGCCCAGCCAATTTTCCACCCAGTTATGCAGTGCGCATCTCACCAGTTCAGCTGTAAGGATACTACAGCCAGTACAGACAGTGTTGAAGGCCTTGCAGACGTCAAGGTAAACAACATGCACTGCTCTCCTCTAATCATAAAACCCATAAGGTTGTTCAGACACAATTTGCCTTTGATGAATCCATGCTGGCTCTTCCTAGTCACCTTCTTGTCCTTCATGTTCTTGGAAATGGCTTCCAGGAGGATTTGCTCTATCATTGTCTCAGAGATGGTGGTGAGGCGACTATTTTGCAGTTTCCTATATATTCCTTCTTGAAGAGGGGCATGATGCTTGCCTTCTTCAAGTCATCGAAGGAACTTCTCCTGATCGCTGTGACCATTCAAAGATGATAGGAAGTAGCCTCACAATGACATTGGTAAGCTCCCTGAGCAGCTTTAGATTTATCCCATCGCATCTCATGGATTTGTATATATCCAATTTGCTTAAGCATTCCCCAATTCTATCCTTCTCTTGTGAGCAATGGTTTATTCCTATAGAGCCCACTTTTAGCTCAGGGACTTAGTATTTCTGTTCCAGAAAATGATCCCCACAAATTGCCTACAGTGTAAGCAATTGTAAATTCCTTACAGTGTGCTGAAGAGGCCTGAAATCCAAGACATCATCAACATCAGCATGAGAGAAAGTGAAAATTAAAAGTGGGCAGAATAATGTAAGTATAGACTGCCGTTTTAGCTAAAGTGACATTTACTACTGCATCACTGACTTAGATCCTCCACCCAAGTTTTATCAATAAAATGGTCTCTGACTTCATAATGATGATGGAGACGAACCTCCACTGCTTTATACGTTGAAATCTCACAGCTCTCAATTTAGGTGATGCTGAAATCTTGCAGTCCCTCTCAAAGAGCATAGGGCCTATGCTGGATATGGCTCGGTTTACCAGGACTCTTTCAAGCTGAGCTTAGCAGGAGTTTAGCTGAACTTCCAACTAGGCAAGGTATCCACAAACACCATTCCCTTCCCTTCCTTCCTTCAGAGTAGAGCACTGTAAGTAGCAGAAGGCTATCATCTATCTCTCTGTTAGGTAGTATGCAGAAAAAACATGGCTCCTACAGCAATCCTGGCAGGTGTTTCTTGGCAGATCTGCCAAGATCATCTGCAGTTTGACCAGTATATGACCCTACACGATTCTGTTCTGTCACCAAATCAACTAAGGTAGGTGAAGGTCAGTGACCAGGTGCAATATCATACTCCACCCTGTGATCTGCTTCACAGGACTGTACTGCAAGGAGGACAGCTAAGGAAAACAACTCTCAGGTGCAACGTAACCCAAGTCCCTGCCTACTTAGATATGATGTTATGTACTAAACATATCCCTTTTCTGACATTCCGGCAGACACCATTTTGTGCATCTGACAAGTATAAACTTGAGAGACTTCTCTTCAGTGCCCTTTGCCAAGTTTTAACATTGCCAGTTCTTTAGACTTGACAGAATCTCAGCACAAGGTAACATGGCTGTACTTTCTTACCTTACTTACCTGCCCATGTGAAGAGCCACCAGTCCACTCTTCCCACGCAAACTCACCTTCTCTGAGTGCTGCTGCCAGCAATGAAGCAGCCTGTGGAGTTTCTCCAGAATCAGGTTTGATAAGGAGGTGAGGTTCTACATGAACATCCTCAAACCCACTCATATCTCCCAGTTCTGCATAGATATGCAACTTCTCTTCCAAATAACTACATATCTGCTGGTCCTGGTTACTCAGTGATTCTGCCAACGAAAATCAAACACTGTATTAGTATCTTTTCGTCCTGCAGGCAAACCACGTTCCCCACTCACTCTTCGAATCCTTATGCCACACAGATATCGCTAACTTGAGCCAGACCTTTTTTAAGTGGCTAGGAACCAATTCACCCCAGGGTAGGTCCTAATGAAAGCTGGCACAGACCCTGGCAGAGGGCCAGGCCAGTGCCCTACCCTGATGAGGTGACCTTGGCTGCACTCTGGGGCTCTCGGCTACCTCCTGTTGCACTCACACTGATCAATGCTGGAAAAGCACTTGGCTCAGGCAGCCAGAAGATGTGCCGATTCAGTGACTCAACGTCAAAGAACACCAGCTACTCTCAGCAGAGGATGCCCTTTCCTGTGGCTCTCTACAGGAAGGACATTGCTGCAATATCTCTCCTTGCAGCAGTATGTGGAAGTTAGGTGTAGGGGAACCAAGGAAGCAGAATTCATCCCTATCAGCTACATTTTCAGATAAAAATAATAGCAGCAGAGGATGTAATGCCATAAACAAGCACAAAGCCACACAAATACTGAAGATTTGTGGTATTTCTGCAAACACAGAACTACCTGGCCCTGACACGGATCTGGAAAATTCACTGTTTATTCTGAAAGTATGCATTTTTCTCTTTTTTACTCACAGTAATGTAGCAAAACCATAAAGTGTTTGGAAAAATAATAGTTTTTCAAGAAACTCACATTAAACCATCAGACCACCCAGCTTTCTCCACTGTGACTCTGCCTATCAAGCCACTCTGAACCCACCAGGCAGTATGGGCACATGATTCCTTCATTCATCCTGAACTCTCAGAATGCAGGAGTGGCAGGAAAGGTACCACACCTTGACACTTCTGAATTCTGGATGCTTTGGCCTCAGCAATACGTCTATCCTCATCAGATTCACTCATTTTTCCTTCTTCTTCTTCGTCTGGACAACTTCAAAGATGAAAGACAAACAAAGGTGGATAAAGCAAAACCTGCACATCATATATCCATCTTCAGTACAGTGTTGCGTTCATAATAAACAGAACACAACATCAGCACCAACTTTTGCTACAATCCAGAAGCATGCCATTTGTCTGCTTCTTTAAAAAGCAGTAAATGGACATAAACCAATGGACATAAACCAAACTGGAGGACTGATTTTAATTCTGGTAAGCCTGCATTGTACAGTGAATGTGCAGTGAATGCGTAGCTGGCCTTCACGCAAGTTTGCTGTGCTGAGCCTGGGGCCCATGAGGAGCAATGCTTTCCCTGCTAATCTTAAGGATCTGCCACCAGGATAACAGGCACAATTGGGGATTTCCCAAAAGAGTCATATGGACACGACAATGGATGCAGGACAGCATCCATCCAGTGCGCCAAAGGCAAAGGTGAGGGAAGCTTACAATGGCTCGTTAGGACATCTAATGGGGAGCAGGAAGGGTCTGATGATTCCGTGGGAAACCAGAAGTAACGGGAAGTTTGGCAGAAGTGATGGCGAGGTTTAGCAGTCCTGTGAATCCTGAGCTCAGATGAAAACCCAGCCTCACAGGATGGACCCAGTGCAATGCAGAATTGAGAGCACGCTGCCACAAATACCCAACTGACCTCCCATCTGCTTTCTACTGCCAGGACGAAAACCAAACACGTTCTCCTCTACCTTTCCACTGCATCTTGAATATGCCTCATCCAGTTGTTACGTTCCTCTTTGGAGTTGGTATGAACCTCATACATCTCAGGCCCTGCAGATGAAGCGCTAATCAGAAACATTCCCCTTTCTTCGTTGGCTACTTCTCTTACTATGAGCCTCTGAAGGGAGATAACAGAAGGCTTCTGGTCCTGGGGAAAACAGTCATAACACATGCAAATAATAAATGACTCTCTTACAAAACATTACACTTCAGAAGAGCACGATTTTTCAATTAACTGAACTAATTCTATTTCTGGTATAGTCAGACTATGTATGTTCTCACCAGGCGCAACACGTTGCAAGTTTTGAGTAGTGAGACATCTTTTAAAACTACTTTCAAAAACACATTATGGTATTTATGAACAAGTAAAGCACTGGGTATGTGCTAGAAAGTAAATCGCAGAGGCTTAATGATACGGAGGCACACTATTCATATAATGCTTGTATTCATATAGTTTGGGAACTTCTCTCCGTAACCTTTCATACATTCTATGTGTGTTTACTACTACATTTGCAGTTAAAATTATTATTCTGTTTTGTTTTACAGAACTAGAAGTTAAAATTTATTTTAGATAATTGAAAGAGCCTGCTCTGCTTCCCGCCTTCATAATCAGATGAAGCATGACATTAAAAAAATCATTCTGTTATTTTCCTCCTTCTTCCTAAAAAAATTATTTAATTTTGAAAATAAACTTAATTTTCCTTATACTGGCTTATTACCATTCTGAGTACACTACCAGGGCTATAGGGAAAAAAATTACATGGGAATAACCTAGAAAAGGACCTAATTTTTGAGAAATACAAATAAAAATGCAATGTGTATATTCAAACATCTGATAATATACTTACAACAGCTGCAAATATGTACTTTTGATCTTTTTCTTGTAAAAACAGTAGCACATCAGTTAGAAGCAGAGCTAAGGTGTCTTAAAATGAGAAAAAAAATGTTTTTTAATTAAAGTTACTACAATTACAGTTAATTTCTTTTACCTTTAAAACAGGAGGAGCCTTGATCAATAAATATCCCACAGAATCCTACAGTAAACTAAACAGGAAATATCTGTATTAGCCTATGGTCTGCATGAAGCAATTGCACACCCTCACTTTCTATCTCACAGGAAACACCACACTTCCTGCCCTCCTGCAGCATCGTGCTGGAGCACTGGCCCAGGGAAAGAAGAGATCCTCACTCTTAATGCCAGTACAGCTTTCCCAGGACACTCACAGGCAACCTGGCAAGGACTATCCCACATAAATTTTGTTTTGTCTATGCTGTAACATACACTCACAGCACAGTATTACGCTGGTAAAAGTATTTCTGGAATAACAATGAACAGATAGCTTTATAAAGTTGTACAGTAAATATTAGTAAGGTCCAAAAAAACCCCTACCCCTACATGTGATTAACACCAAAAATCAAATTCTGAGCTTGTACGTAAAAATCAGGCTCCAGTCAAATGTGGCTTCAGATTTCCTTGTCCACTGCAGATCTCCTAGTACCACTGAAGAACAGCACGTGATTTTTCATGCATTATTTTGAATGGCCAGTACTGTGAACAATAGAAATATACAAGTCCAGACTCTATGTTATGGGATGAAACTGCAAACCAATGAACTAAAAGTAGGGGAATGGAAGCAGAAATGTAGCTCATGGCTTTGTACGTGAACTTGTCTTCTTACCAAGATATACAATGGATTATCCACAAACCATGGCAACTTCTGGAACTACTCTTCTGGCAATTAGTGATATGTTCTCAATACCATTACCTCAGAAATTCATGTTTGCAATACAGCATAATAAAGTTTTTTCATTCTTAAACCAAACAATCTGCATATGTTATTTGCAAATAAACAGTAAAAGGACTTAGATTGCTCAGATGGAATACCTTTGAAACGACCAGTTGCTGTCTTCCAGTACACTAAACCTTCATGAAGAAGTGTCCTCTCTTTTCTCATCAAGTCTTGCTTCCTAAAAACATGGCCATTTTTCAGCTTCGTGTATGTTTTATTTTCAGTTCTACTGAGAATTTCCAATAGCTTTTGCTTTTTCTCATATTCATTCACTTTCAAATCTACTGCTGCAATCATGTCCTTAATTAGACGAAGGGCTTTGCACAGGTCTTCACGTTCTTCTGTTCCTTCTGAATGAAACCAAAAATAAGCAACATGATAGTATTCAGCATATTCAAGAGAAGTTAATGATTCCTTACTTTCTGGGAACAATCAACATGATGCAAAGCTTAAATTGATAAATGTGTCATTTTAAGTTGAACCTGGCTATCAGTTTACTAGAAATATTAGAGGCATCTACCTTAGTCTGACCTGCCTATTTAAAGATGACACGGACCTCAGATTTATTCATTAGTCAAAACAACACGTTGAATAGTTTCTGATATACTTATGAGCTGTTAGTATTTAAAACATTTTACTGGCTAAGTAAATCACATAGTGTATTACTGTTCTGGCTAAGTAAAAAAAATCCTTGAAACAGGATCGCAAGCACTTCTGTTTGCATTTGGATATGCAACTTTCTATAACGCTCATTTATTGCCCATTTTTGGGGAAATATCTGTAAGTTATTAGTATTTCTAAAACGCTCTATGAAATTTCAGAGGTCATTAAAGCTTTGTTTGAAAAACTAGAAAGTAATTTATGAAACACTTGCCTAGCCCTACTTACAAGAGACTCCACTGGAATTAATCTCAAAGAAGGTGCAGTTGCATGCCTGAATTAGTTCGCATCCTCTAGTAAAGATCTTT
Source organism: Steatornis caripensis (assembly GCA_013398225.1). Classification (NCBI taxonomy): domain Eukaryota; kingdom Metazoa; phylum Chordata; class Aves; order Caprimulgiformes; family Steatornithidae; genus Steatornis; species Steatornis caripensis. Next base: position 284,980 of record VZSC01002964.1, read on the forward strand.
TCCTAAAACAAGTACGCTCTTCTGGACTTCTACGGCTTATCCAGCTGGAATACTGGAAATCCTCACAGCCCAGCCTTGACAAGGACTACATACACCAGACACTCTGTTCAGGTGACATCTGCCTGAACAGTATTTACGTTGCCCTAGCTCTCTACAGAGCAGTGAATTTAATCTTTTGTTATATTGTAGCAATGCATATTCCTTATGTTAGAAATGCACTAGGATTCCAGACATGAAGCAACACTTTAGCTTTAATTCACCTTTTGAGTATTGCAATATCCTTTCAACCAGAACAGGGTATTTGGTGATTCGCTGGGTGACGAGCAAAATGCACTCCGGGATTCCTCGGCGTCGTGCCAACAGGTTACTACTTCTCAGCTGCACGGATACAAATATATACCTTAAGTAGTAAATGCATATTAAACGACCAATAAGCTAAAACAAAATGCTGGGTTATCTGAACCATCCCCAAGGAACAGTTGCTGCCCTGAGGGATGAGGTGTACTGTAACAAGAACGTGTGTAATACACACTAGAGGCCAAAGCTTTCTAAAATTTGAAAGAAGAATGTAATTTATCAGGTCACTGGTTACGTAGGAAAAGATTTTGCCATTTTTATTAGCTACTAAAAGTGAGTTACTGAATATAATTTCAATCCTGAATCCAAGTAAAAGCCATGTATCTTTTTCCTGATCATCCTGTCTATAATGATCATGTTTCCATGTAAACTTACCTTAATAAAATTCTGGAACTTCTTGTTCTGTTGCAACTCTTTGAAGAGATTAACAGCTTCCTTTTGATGGCTGCAAAACTCTCCATATATTTTCTTCATTTTAGTTGCATTGTCCTCTGAAAACTGAAGAAATTAGTAAGTGAATTGTGCTCAACATTGCACCTAACAGGAAAGTGTATACCTTTAATTAATGTAATTTGTACGCATACAGAACTTTTATGCTACTTGTTTCTCAAGTTGTCTGAACTTCAGTAACAGGGCCTGTCGCTACAGAATGGAAAAACGCTAACTAATTTTAGAAGCAAGATGACAAATGTAGGCTGGAGAGAGCACAAGCAACCTCCACTTCACTCTTGCCAGCAGCAGCTCCAACAATTATTATAACAGCGTCCCCTTCACTTCTTTGCAAACACGATCCTTTTGAGGCTTATTAGCATTTGTCTGATCTCCACACCACTTGTCAACAAGATAATGGTTCAGCTTCTTTACTTCAGTGGAGTGAAAACTGACTGACCAAGGCTGAAAAGTCACACCGTCCTGGTTGCAAGGAACTGAAGTGCGACAAGCAAGCAGTTACTTAGCTCTTCTACGGTCACTATAAACACGCTATGACCACCTCTTCTCTAGTGAGCAGCAACTTGAGACGCACCATGCTAGATCACTACAATAAATGAACGGGTAGTTTCTTTTCCATCATCAGTCAATACTTCAAATCTCTGCTCAGCTATTAAAAAAATGAATCCATTGCTTCCATTTTTTGCAGTCCATGGTATGGTTCTACTGTCAACAGGGCAAAGCTTATCACTTTCCTTGTCGCTTGTACTGCATAGGTAGAAGTTCATCCCAAGTTCATTATAGTTACCTGCCAGTAATGATTTTTCTCTCCTTGCTATAATTGGAGGGGAGAGTCTTTGAATTTTATGAGGCAACTATAGCCCTCTTCTTGCCCGCAAAAGTTTTCAAGTCAGTAAGTTGCTTAATTTGTGAACCTTGAGTACATAAAGGATTAACAGAGCTGAGGCCTCTACCTGCTGCACAAGTATATCTCCAATTCTGCTGATGACAAAATTACGTTCACTCCCTGCCTCACATGATTCCTGCCGTCTCTCCTTCATTCTGCAGAAGAATTGCCTATGCATCTCCAGTAGCTCATCTAAGCAGGGGAATATTCTGTCCACTGTGCTGTGGTCCAGCTGCAGTTCTTCCTTCATCCCTTTCCTGAATATTTCAGACATAATGAACAGGGTATGGATGTGATGCACTTCTGTTTGCATCAGCTCTGTAGTACAAAAAAAAAAACAGCATAGTATAGTAATCACCCAAACATTTTGCACACCTTCTAAGATAGACTTCAGCAACATTCAAATATCCACTCATAATCATGTCTTCTGTGTGAGCCTCAAACCTAACAGATTATGTCAGTAGGAATACTTGATTTGCCTGGCACTGGCACAGTTGTCTCAACTGTACCACACTGAACAAGCTGGGGTTGCAACTTCTTGAACTGAGGATTGGATGAGGTCCCTTCCAAGCCTCAACTGTTCTGCAAACACGGTAGATGTGTTTCTGGTAGTTACTACTCTCCATTTCCTTAGCTCTAGGACACATTGCAATTTATGACAAAAACATTATTTGAAACTTATTATTCTGAGTTGAAGCACTCATTCTTCTGAACATAAGTTCCTTCTCTATTTTCTAAGCTAAACTGTGCTTAAACCTACAGGGAGCTTTGAATTACTGACCAAAAATGACATCCTGTCTCTTGATGACATCCTTTTCTTGCTTGCTACAGAACACTGGATCCACAACAAGGCTCCAGGACTCTGCCTCAAACTCTTGTGCATCTGTGCGGAGATCGATCCACTGAGACAAATCCACATCATCTGTGACAAAACGTATACCTCATTAACACCAGGCATATGAACGGTAAGAGAAGTCCATTGGCACATGCAGATCTACTTACACAGTAAGGGGAACACATCACAGGGATGAACTTTAGACAAGGCTTCCACAAACATTAGCAGTGGCTTTACAATAGAGAAGCTTGCCAGATGTCTGTATCGCTACCAAAGTGTTGAAATGCAAACATGACAACAGGGGAGAATAGAAAAAAACACCCTTCTTTTATCAGATTAAATCCTTGTCATACTTCTGTGCTTGAAGAAATTTTTTGAAATTTAAAAATAAAATCCAACATTTTCAAAAGTAGATGTCAGTGACAGGTACCTGCACCATCCTTTGTGAGTGAATGCCCTTTGGCTTTGAAATTCAGTCTCACACCTAGCTACAGAAAAAAAATATTTCTATTCACTTCAGAAGGGTATGTAGCCATTTTAGGACAGCAGTTCACCAGTAGGAAGTAAGATTTTGGGGCTACTGAAGAAATACAAGTGATGTACGGCTACATTTTGCAATGTACACTGTCAATGGAGATGACTAGATGAGTACAAAAGAAAAGTATATTGCTATTTTGGTTCTGCAAGGATGCCAAATGGATGTATCCCTGTTATTTTAAAATGGTAACACTGTACAAAAATCTTCTAAAAGTTATCAAAGAGTTAGTTACAAGAAAGAAAGGAAAAGTTGTATGTCAAGGCTAACGTGTCTGACGCACCATTTTAATGAGGGACACAATTGTAATTACCAAAAATAGGTGCTCTTCTTTCAGCAGATGAAGTAGCTTCCTATATCAACTAAGGAGTTTTTCTATTTTGCACTTTCCAATACAGGCTATAAAATGCAACATCTGTGCAATACTTCTCACCTTCCATCATAAAAGGATCCATTGAAGAAAAGGTCCCTAATGCTTGTAACATCTCTTCAGACCGTGACTTGGACCTCCAAGTGCTAGTCTCGGATTCCTGTTCAGAAAATGGTGTAGATCTTCTACAGCAGAGAAAAAAAAAATCCACATTTATTTAATAGTTTCAGTTTTCCTAGAAATGCTGAATGATATATTTAGCATAACCCTCCTGCAGCTGCCCTCTACCTTTCAAAGCCAGCACTGGGGACACTTTTGGACAAGAAACTGGACTGTTGCGAGGCTTCCCTCCTTCCAGCGGACAGTCCAATAGGCACACAGGAAGAAGGATGCACTGGAGACAGCGCCATCTGTGAAATGTCTCCAGGCAGAGAATCTGTGAGGCAAAGCACAACACAACATTTTGACAAACAATGCAGACAAACATCATTCACAGCACACTTACACTGAGAAATGTTATCTGGTGTTCATACTGACCTATACCGGGTATAAAGAATGTCTCCTTGCCATGGTACAAGACCATGATGCTCTCCCACAGAATAGCAAGATAAGCCTGTAGGCAAAGCGGAGTAGCTCTGGCATGGATATTATTGAGAAGAAAACGATCTCAAATCACACATGCTCTAACATTGCAACCTGAACATAGGAGACCCAAATATTTGTGCATACAGTACAAGACAGAACAGACTACTTTTGATTTTCATTCCCTCACTGAAAACAAAACACAGTAAAGCTTCCACTCATTTTAGTAGAAGATGAGTTAACAGTAATTTCTTTAAAAAATCTTACTCATGTTAGAGATACACAACTTTCTTACAGATATTGAAATGAAAAACAGAAACACATGAAGTATACAGGAAAGTTCGTGTTGTCAGTCCCGTGATTTTTAAGCAAGGCTTAACTTGGAAGTGCTAGGTTTATACCTCCTAACTTACTTGTTACACCAGCTTGGAGTTTGTTTTTATTATGGCACCTCTCCTGGTATTTCTGAGAAAAAAAAGAATTTTATGAAATTGCAATGAAATCATAGCTGATAACACGCTCAATAGTTAAGTCAGTAACTCACTTCCACACATCATCACACAAAAGGGCTTCAAGAAACAGGTCCTAAATTATGGTCCTAATTTCTACCAACAACTGATAAAACCAGGTTTATTAGTTATTGGTAGATAACAATATTCAAAGCAGAATTATATTATTTGTACTACAATACAAAATTGAATCTGTTTATTCTAAACTGAGTCACCAAGTTACAGCATTCTATTTTCTCTGTTTGAGTATTCCCTGTGAAGGCTGCAAGAAAAGGAGTTCACATTCAAGGCTTTATATTAAAATAAGCTCAAAGCATTGTGGCAGGGCACTACCTAAGGAAACCTGAGTATCAGAGGTAGAATTGATCCCTCTTCCAAAGTGGACTTTTGCAAAACCGACAGCAAAAGTCTGCTGTGCTTAGGCATGTATTACACTTCAGGTGGGCTAGTGAACATTTTCTGCATCTCATTCTTGTTGAGATGAGTGGGGGGGAGGTGAGGGCTCTTGTCTCCTCGTGACAAATAGCTCACCAGCCCCAGTAACTAAAATGGCCAGTTCAGCTGTCCTAATGCCCTAAAGTTCCCAGAAATTCGTGCAAGGCTATGACATGACAGCTATAACCAAAATACATAAAAACACCTGATTTATGTCCAGTTTAAGGCTTGCTTACGCTAAAGAGTCTGTATGGAAACATGGTCTCCCTACGAGCCACCATGACGTAAAACCTAGCTACATCAGAAAGACACGCTCCCCTAGTCTGAAAAATGACCTGCATCACTGTGGCAAACTTCTCTGCAAGCCTCGTTTTATTCCATGAGGGCAGAAGCCTTACACATCCGTATTTGAAAACCACATCTGTCACGATAACCTCACCATGCATGCATTCCTACTTACAAGAAGGCAGTATTCATCAGCTGTAGTGCTGATTTTGCCCTGTCTGCAGTGGCAGCTGAACACTGGGAGTAACTGCCAAGGCAGGCCATGGAGTCTCCTCCTCCAGAGATTTTCCAGAACAGGAACAGATGTTTTCAGAACAAACGTCTGCCCAAATTGTTACCTAGAATTGAGTCTGCACAAGGGTGAGGAGATGGACTAGGTCACCTCCCAAAGTCCCTTTCATCTCTGCTTTCCGTTATTTCAGACATACGAGATCTCCTCCTCCACACAAAGGGCTATCCCGGGTTTTGAGGAGCCTTTCTTTTTAATCCCTTTTTCACCCCTCCAGGAACACCATGTCGCAATTTGACCTTGCAACCCTTCAAAAATAGAAATATGTCTTTAAACTAATTTTTGACCCTCTTCTAAAAATTGCTGTTCAAGCACAGTGCTTGCTCTGTTGCTCACATTAGAAATTTTGACACCACTGCAACCCTCTGCGTACAGATACTGGGTCTGGGTAGGCTGTGTTTACTTTCTTTTTTCCTTCATGATGTTTCCAGACCCCGTGGAAAGCAGATATGCTCCAGTAAGAATGGTGCGGTATAGGAGGTTACCTTGGTGCACAGAGGAGCACACTCCTTGCAGCTCTTATGCACAATCACGTTGCAATCTGAAAGAGAAGGTATGTTTCAAAGCCTTGCATCGAACAGGGTTCCTAGCCTGCAGAAGATGTTAGTCTGAGGTTTCACCTCTTTCCCTCCTCCAGGTTCACTTACTAAAGTAGCCCTGAGGATGCTTTGATGTTACAGCCCCTGGCTAGGAAGAAGTTTTTGCCTAATGTGCTGGGTGGGGCTAGGAGACACTGTGGTCCCTCTTGAAGCAGTCACCCGCTGTCCTTCCTCCCACTCCCTTGCCAAACTCAGATCATTACATAAAAGAGGTACATCCAGATGTAGGCAAGGTTTCTTTTTGAAACCAAACACTGAACCAGGATCTCAAAGCAGGATTCAGAGCACTGTAAGTTCACACGCAGAAGTCAGCAACTACTTACGAGAGCACTGCAGTGACTCCTTTCCTAGGAGGGCTTTTTCACAGGCCATACATGGGATAACTCCTGAGAAGGTCCCATTTGTAAAATTGTGCCTGTTCAGTTTCTCTTTATCTTTGGTATCTTTATTTTTTGTCTTCATCCCCAAAAGCAGAGGTAGGAAAAAAAAAAAAAAAAAAGGGGGACATTAGAAAAGAAGATAAAGCAGTTTAATCTTAAAAATACTAAAATATTCCCTTTCAAAAGCAAGTTATTCTAAAACATTTATTTCTTGTCCTGAAAGACTTGTAACAGTATACTATATTATTGCATCCAACATTGCTGAAGTCCTAAAATGACGCAGGCATTGCTTTCACTGGCAGCTAAGCCAGCAAGCATTATCAAGGAAGACTGGCAGAAATACATTTATAAACCTGCAAAAAGGGAAGCGCCAGAAAATAAAATTTAAGAAGTGTTATTGACTCACTGCACATACAAATACCAACGCTTACATCTCCCTAAGACACAAATGCAAGCTCATGCCTCTGCAGTTAAAGCTGCAGTTACGTAAACTTAGACAACTGGTCTTTAGACCTTTGAAGGCTTTAGAAATAAACTATTTTTAATGAGTTTTAATGAATTTAATAAATTCTGCCTATTTTTACAGTACTCCTGTTGGTGTGAGTATACATTGCTTCAAGCAGCCCTGGTAGTTATTCTTCAGGAGACCACACAGACACAGGCTAATATATGCCTGCTGGACCAGACATACGTGTTCACAGCCAGTTCTGCTACTCTTGAAGATATCACCTCAGCCAACCGTCTTCACGTCCACGTACGTTAGGATATCCTGGGGCACAGGAGAGCATACTAGAAAGCTTGCAAAACTGCCAAAAGGCCGGCTGGAAGGATCCTGTAAGCCAAATCCACCTTTCAAGATGCTAATTGATGTCATTAATCTAGATTTCAGAAGTCTCAAAATTAAACCACCGATGTTTTAATCCACCTTCCATAGTGTGTGTGTTTGACTGTGTAGGCCTTGAATCCACAACTCTCTAACACTAAGCAGTGCTTACTCATGCAGTAAGTCCCATTAACTTCAAACAAGGCAAATTCAATTGACTACGTGCCAGTGTAGATGTTACAGATTCAATTACTTACTGAGTAATTGCAAAGACAGGCCCATACCTCTTAATTTTATTTAACAAAGAAGATTATTTCTTAAAAGGCAATTAATACGTTTAAACTTTGGCTAAATTATCAAATGAGATTATTAATAACATCCGAAAAATGGCACAGGAAATGCTTGATATCGTTCAGGTAAGGATATTGTTTAAAAGGAAAGTTGTTTTTTAATATGAAGGTCATTTCAGGGTATCCTGGACATGTTTGAAAAATAAAAAATAAAGAGAAAAGTTTCTTCTTATTACTTATGCGGTTTTGTAATAAACATCTTTACATAAAAATTTAGATTATCATCTATAATTCACTTAATTACAGTGACATAATTATACATAATAATATAGACATAATTCCCAAACTACCTTGCACTTATTCCGTGTGCTGGTCATTCTGTTCATCAGAAAGCTGAAAGTTCGACTCACTTTACATTTTTCAGGCTCATTTTTTGAGGGTACAATGTATTTATTCCATTCCTCCTCCTGAATCCTGTAAGAGAGATCAGTGAAAAAAACCTCATTCCAGTGGGAACTGTCCCTTGAAACAGAGCAGAACCTGTATGGTGCTTGTTTCAGCTAACATTTACAATTACGTGTTTTATTGTGGGTTTTGCTGGCATTATTAGAAAGACTGCAATCGCTCTTTATAAAAAAGAGTAACACTAGCCCATAGAGTGCTCTGAATATGCAATGTGTTGCAAGCTTGCCTAGATCATCCTCGGTATCAAAAGCCCTCTTGTTCTTATTACAGTGTTTTGGACATTCCTACCGTGGACAGGAGCACATCTCTACTGTGCAGGTCCTGCAGTGTGACACACAGCCAACCCCCGCTGCAGGACATGCGCGGCGAGGACAGCACAGAGACAGCCGAGATGTGCTCAGCACAGGGTTTAAGCATGGGCTTACAGATCCCCTGGGCACAGAGGGCTCCCCTAAATCGCTGCTAAAAACCCTGCTGCGAGGGCTGTCGAAGCCTCTTCCCGGCTCTGCTCCCTAGGTGGCATTCTTGCACAGACCTGATCCCAACGCCTCAAAACGCCGGTGCAACCAGTACCCATACCTTTTCTCTCTGGACTGCTCAGGTAGACTGTACGCTCGCTCTGCAAGACACAAAACAGTTATCGGGAGCTCGGATTGCAAGGCCGTCAGGTTTACTTGCAACGCATGACCTCCAGGCCATAAGCTTGTCATTAAGGACTTGCAATGTCATTTGAAAACTAGGAAAGCAAAAACGTATATACATAGGAAGCAGCTTTTCCTAGGGTAAGATGACTGCCTACTAAGCTTTTTTAGTTGACAGAGTCTGCCAGAACTGAGATGGATATCAGTGAATGTCAGCCTCTGCAGTCTGTTTTTAAGAATAACAAAAAATATTTCTTTTATTTGTCTCAACAACCTAGATTTGAATTATTCACACTTTGCTTTGCTTTTTACAAATTTGTTGTAAAGTATCTTAATGACATTCTTCTAACATTTGCAATCACTGGTCTCATGCAGCTTTATCTATAGTATTAAAAAATGTTAAATCCCTCTACATAAAGAGGAATATTACTAGACTATGTACTGCACAGGATGTGTAATGTGTTACAACTTTATATCCTAGAAACAGTAGAGAGGACTCAAGGAGACACTTTTCAACAAATTGTCTAAAAAGTAAAGTAAAAGACAAATAATTCAGTTGATTTGTTTTGGAAGGAAAAAAGAAGTTATAGAAACCACTCTACCATTTCCGAATTAGAAGCCACTCTGTTTTGCAGACATTTTTTGCAAAGATATCACAGGTATGGTTCAGAAAGATACTTGAATACCTCTCTATATCAAAGCATCAGACCATGCCTTCTTTAACGTTAGATACACACAAACACGCTTCACTGAATCAGCATGTCCTCAGACAAATGTAGACTTCAGGTTAGTGAGGGCTAGAACATTTACCAAAGAAGCAGCAAGACTAAAAGGGCATTTCAGTTAGTTGCCGGGCTCAACTTGTGCCACAAGATGCTTTCAGAAGAAACGAAGGCCATGTACCCACGGGAGATGAAGACAGCCTCATGCAAAACAGCGCTGTGGGGTTGGCACTGAGGTACTTACTACAGGTATGGAGCAGACACACTGACTTAGACAGTGAAAGAGCCTGAAGGAGGGATCGACCACTGTTCGTAAGCACACCATCTACAGAGCACGGACAAATCCTTTACTGTTTCAGCCTGGTAATACCTTCTCAAATAAAAGCAGGTAGTCATTTTAAACCTAAGAATACTGAAAAGCTTCCATCAGAAATGGACGGTGACTTCCCAGTTTTTCCTCATATTTTGCACAGGAAAGACCGTCCTGTTGCCATCCTGAACTCATCTGTTTTGGCTTACGTTTCATTGCAATGTACAAGATCAGCTGCGCCTCCTTCCTTTATAGCTAGGCCCTGTGCGAGATGTGCAAAGCACTTGCAGCTGGGCAGAGGGGAAGGGACAGGTTTTCAGTGTGCAGACACCTGCACAGACCCATACACAATCCCACTATAGTCCACAGAGATCAGGGTGAACCACCTGACCTATCTTCTTGGACCAAGCTCTTGGGTTAGTCCCATACCCAGGTGAAATTGCTCACAGCGAGTGCAGCTGTGCCTGCCTCACACAGTAATCACCACTGCCAGATGCCAAACACTCTGTTCAATGCTGCCACTCTTGCCAAATGCTGGCAAGGAAGGGACAAGGCAGGAGGTGCTCATGGTAGGGAAGTGCCAGCAGGAACCTCAGCACGCTACCTCCCAGCAGCACACTGCATCTGCGGTGCGGGCTGCAGAACAGCCTGTTTCCAACGCGTGGACTGGAAAGGGTTTCCACCTTCTCCACAAGACAAGCAAAGTTCCAGCATGGACTGTCCCAGAAGGAAGGGGAGAGACAATGAACAGCACATGGGCCTGAGCGCAGATCAAGTCTGAGCAGGTAATGGTATCTGGATGAAGCTTAACGGGCTGTGACATCAACAGTCCCTTAGATGCGAAGTCAAAGGAATTCTGTTTTAAATTTAAGCACACACTACAGGGCTTTGCTGATATGCCATCCTCTACTTCTGTGACATAACTTCCCACTTTTTCTTCTGCCTTGGTTTGCCAACCCCTTCTCACCTAATCTGTTGGATACAAATGGTTACAGATACATTAAGTGATGTGGAAAACCACAACACATCAGTGTGCTGCAGGCTGCAGTACATACTCCTCCTTAAAAGTGGACATGGAATCTTACAGTGAATTTGAGCAACAACAAAGAAATTATTTGCTGCACTGCTTCACACAGTTTCTTAAGGAAAAAAGATGTCTGCAGTCACTGTACATCTGCCCATTAGCTTTCTCTACCTCACCTTCCTAACAGCTTTTGAATTTGTTAACTGGTTTCAAAGTTAACAATAACATTTCCACAACTTTTGTGTGTATTCACATTCAGTGTCACAGAATCACAGAATGGTTTGGCTTGGAAGGGACCTTCAAAAATCACCTAGTGCAACCCCCTTGTCACGGGCAGGGACATGTTTCACTAGACCTGGTTGCTCAAAGCCCCAGCCAACCTGGTCTTGAACACTTCCAGGGAGGGGGCATCCACACTCTGGGTGTCCATCCCATCTGGTCCACTGTAACTGACATGTCCTGCCACTTGCTCAGGACTAGTGGGAAGCTAAAAGTATACTGGAGAGAGAGACATGCTGGAAGTATGGAAATGGACAGGGTTATAGGGACAGAGGTCAAGTCTCTTGAAATGCAAGTGTTTGTTAAGCGATGTGATCTACATGAAAAGCACAGTGTATGTATTTTACACTTTGCGTGGTTTTCAAATATAACCCGTAACTTCATTGCAAAAAGTGTGGGTTGTCTTCTAAATATGAAACTATGTGTCTAGAAATAAAGTACGTTAGAAACAACTTGTAAAAAATAACAAGCTTCTTGCACAGACATCTCTTGACTCCACTTGATGGAGAGGGTAGGTTTTGCTCCCTAGCCTGTGGAGACGACAACAGCCTATCCATGTTCCAGAAATTTCCAGGTATCTATGGGAAGCTGGGGCCATCTGCCCTCTTTGACGCCTCTACTGTGTCAACCTGAGCTTCCTCACGGTCTCTGCCGGGCACCCAGGGAGAGGCTGGGGTAAAGATATTCCAGAAAGAAGATTACTGCCCTTGCCTGCGCTACTTTTTCTGGCTAATGCTCTCCCAGCCTATGTGGCCTCTCGAGGATCTGCTGCTGTATCAGGGGAGGGCATGATGGGGCAGTAGATGGGAGAAGAGCAAGGGACGATGGTAGGGGTATCCGAAGGGAACTGAACCCCGCTTTCAGGTGCGTTGGCGAGGTCTGTGTACAGGACAGGCCTGAGTAAAGCTGTCAACACTGGGCCTGAAGCAGGCAGGCATGGGATGAGGCTGTGGAGGGGCAAAGTCAGAGCACTGACCTTCATTCGAATCCCCAATTGTGAAGTCCCGAGGAACGCGAGGTCTTCCTAATAAACCTTTGGGCGAGGAGCAAGAATAGGAGCGTGACCGAATCCCAGACACTGTGCATTCCTATACGAAATTGCAGCAAATTAAAACTTGTGTTGTTCTGAAATGCATCAGCAACAGAAACAAAATTAATCAATGAGAATTTCTGAAAGAAAGACAGCTGACCACACACATACTTTTTTTGGCTTCGTTAAAGCTTTAAGTTGAAGTACAGTTTTTGACAACTTCATCTGAATTCTTAGGAAGTCTGTCATACTTCCACTATGATAAGTTTTTGTATATTACAGAAAATAATTTGTGGGTGCAAGACAGACTAGGAGACTACGAGAAAGTTCACATTTTTCTCCAATTTGTTGGCAAGCACCATCCAAACAGTGTTGTTGACGATTACATCTAATGACCAAGCTATCTTCTTTTACGAAGGCAGCCATGAATCTTAGTACTTTAATACCTCAAGAACATTTAATGGAGACCAACACCCTGCCTTTGTAATTATTGATGTTAGAGTTTCCAAAGAAAAGAGTTAGCTTCTTTCTCTTTTCTCTCTGCATTTTTTTTTTATTGTGCGTGAAAAGATTTTCTGATCTCCAAATATGTTCATGATCAGGCTTAAAAGGAAACCTCCTGATTTTTGATACATCATTTACATTTCCTCAGAGACTACTCCTAAACTACTTACCTTACTGTTTTTAAAAGTACCCCTAACAATATTCAGTGTTTATGCTGGACTCTTTTTCTCCCTTTATGTAACCATTTGCTGAAGGTCAGACAGAGTCATACAGTGGCAAAAAGTCTGTCTAATAAAAACATGAAGAATCCCTATGAACAAAAAATAACTCTAAGTATGTGTGTAAAGATCCCAGAAATGGCACCATGGTCTAATGAAAATGAATGTAGCCAGGACACTTTAGAAATCGATAATGAAGAGGAGAGATTTGCACTAGTCAATGCACAAAACCCAACTGAATTTCCCTGAGTCTAGCAATCGTTTTAAACCAGTCAGCAGGCTGGTTTTATGCTTTACAAAGCAGTTACCCTTTCACATAACTACAGCTGGTTAAATATTTTCCTCGCTAATTATATTTTAGTTAGAAAATGCTGATTCACTGGACCCGAGACATTTCCTTTGAAACACTTCTGATAAATGATGTTTTTTTCAAAGCTGCAGCAGATCTCTGCTGGACCCGGCCCATGGTTGCTGCCAAGCCCAGCCACAACCAGGTTGCTCCAGCTCCACAAACAACTCTGTGCGTGCCGCTCTCTGGAGGGACTAGCACTGCCAACCAGGAATTCATTTTTCCACTTCAGATTCAGGTGTTTCTCACATGTTTTCAGTGATTTACTTAAAAGGAAAACAATGCAAACCAAGATAGTATCAAATACCTTGGGCTGCAGACTGGTGGATAAGCCTAATCCATCTCTGCTACAAGCCATGGCCTCTGAAGAGCTGAGAGGAGGGTAGTGAACGTGGGATCTGTCCGAAACACCTCCGCTTCCGTCGTCTACTTCAAGGTCATCGAGACTCGAGCTGAAGCAGACAATGAAGTCTTTAATTCCATGAATTCTAGTAACAATCCATCTCAAGCTTAATGCAACAAGCAGAGATGTTGCTGTATACTCTGACGAATGACAACCCAAACCACCAGGATTGTGTCAGGTAAGTCACGCTCTGAGTCCCCTCTCAGGTTTGCAGTCACCTGGTCAAGGTATTCGGTCACTCTGTACAGGACACTTCTGACTGAACCTTGTAGATCTGCAGTACAGATGTTTACATCACCCATGATCACTCCCAAAACAGTCAGTCTTACCTCTGGACAATGATTTTCAGACCCATTCCCAGCATCTCCCTTAAAATAAGATGTTTTGTTCCACACACATCCCTGCTTCTCTATATAGATGATAAGGAGAATTGAGACCATAGAATTTCAATGTTAAGATATGTGGGTATATATGCATATTTTGTGCACGTGTGTATTTGAAAGATATGATGTGGCTATTCACGGACATACTTTTTTCTTCATCTGTGACTTGATGGAGGATGGAAGAGAAAACTAACAAGAGAGATGGAGGGTCTCAGACAATTTATGAGATTCATTTCAAAACATACAGGACTATAAACAGACTCAAAAATCTCTGACTAAATCAGTACTTCAAACACCTAGAGATTATTTGATTGGCAAGGGTTCCTGACAGAAGAGTGCAGTAAGGTTTCTCAGCAGTACCAGAGTTTCCCAGGATGGTTCCCATTAGCTGCAAGAGCAAGTTTATGGTCTCTTCATCAGAGTGACTGGAAGCAACGGATGACTGCTTGCAATAACATTCCAGCTTACAACATAAAACTTTAAATTATGTGTGGTATTTCTAAATAGCCAGAGTTCCTACCAGGAATAATAACACAACAATTCCTTCACACACCAATACAGTTCACTTTGTAGAAGGGCAAATCTATCGATACTGTCCAAAACTACTTCCTTATTATGCTTCTGGAGACCATCTTTCGCAATGTTTCCTAGTAACAGCCCACGTGACGTCTCAGAAACAAGTTATTTAACTGCATTACCAGTTACTGTTACATTCTAAAATTGAAAAAGCAATACATGTCTATGTCAACAGACAAGTATATGTGTCTTACTGGGGGTAACTTACCCAGGCAATTTTTCTGACATAAAAAGCTGGTTTAGAGATCTGCTAAGTAACTTGCCACATCACCTCAGATACGTCAAGGAAGGTGCTGCTGGAATTACATACTGATGGTCTTATTTTATGCGTAATGTTTGGATCACTGACAGTTGACATATTAAGGTTAATCACATCTCTCAAAAAATTCATTTAAGCTCTTAAAGCTCATATATAGGTACCTGACCTAGGTCTTAAAAAAGGTGAGAATATCTAAAAAATGTATAGGAGAAAAACATCTACAACAGAGTGGCAGAAGAAGATTATTTATAGTAAGCTACATGATATCCCCAGAGCTAGCAAAAATCAAAGGTTTGGGAAAGAACAACTCTTCATCTGACATTTCTTGTCTTATCTGTGTTAAAAGATTCTTCCTAGTGGGACTCCGTAGTTGCATAAGAAACTCAAAATTAAGGTAGAGAAAATGTTATTGCCCACTTCAATCAACAACGGACAGACCCTAGTGCTTCCTTACTGTTTTTACATAGATCTGATGCCCTACCTCCAACTAGTCCAAGAACTCTTGAAAGGGTTAGACGGGTTCAAATTTCCTCCTGTAGAAGAAGGAACTAATTTCATGTCTCTTCTATCTAGAGAAGCAATGAAGCCTTTTTATCAAGGAGATTTAGTAATTGTTAAAAACAAAAATTACAGTTTCGTCTTTAAAGCTCTCTGCATTCCTGAAGCCAAACAGTTCCCAGCATAACCTAAAGCTATCTGGAGGAGGGTCCTTGGACAACTGGCTGTGCTGGCAGCAAACCCTGTGTACCAGCAAAAGAGCAGAAAACGGTCTGAACCTATCAGAAACACAAGCTGTACTCTGCACTGTCTCTGTTGAGGTAAAAAACCATATGCAATCAGGAATAAGTTAGTCCTTCTACAGGCCAGTGCAAAGAATGGAAAAATTCCCAGAAAGTTCAACAGACTTTGGACTATTTTCTTAATGGAAAATACTACTGAGGAAAACTAGGGTGAAATTCTGGTTTCTGACAAAAATGCCACAATGGAAACTCTTACGGTGAACAGGTAATTCTTTTCTTTAAAAAAAAACCAGACAAAAAGAAGTATAAAAGTATAAATTCGTATTAAAACTGAATTTACTTACAGGACACCTTTTATTTGTTAAAAATGTCTTCATAACTATTTTATTAAAACAGATCATTAGGATAATTTAAATATCAGTGATTGAAAACTGTGATTTTATCTCAGTAATAATATCTACACGTCATCTTTTCCGATAAAAGGTTATCATAAATAACCCTTACTCTGGCCACATTGCCAAGTCAATTCCATACCTTCTTTTTTTCATGTCAGCATAAAGTTGGCCCCGATCCTTAACAAATCGCTGGGTCTTGAATGGAAGGTATGAATCTGCTCCATACAGGTCAGAAGGCGAAACAGTATGTCTTAAACCTGCATTTTCTCCATATTTCACTGGCCTTTGATTTCCTTCATTTGGAACATATATATATTGGTCATTCTCCTCAAGGGAGGGAGACGAAGAGCTCTTAGCCATCGGGATTGAGTCAGCGGGATTCAGACGTGTTTCACTGCTGACACCATCTCTGTGAATGTAGTTAGTCTTTAAATCTCCAGGCTGCAGAGAAAAAATGAATTCTGGTAAGAGGCAGTAACAAGATGTATTGTCAGGGAACAAGGACTACATTAGTTTGCCATTTTATTTATGGTTATATGTTTTGTGGGTTTTTTTCCTCTGTTACTTTTTAGAGCACATGAAGGCAAGTTATATGGCTATATGACTTTTTTCCAAAATTGGAGTACCAATGAATTGGTATTTGCAAGTCTAATGGATTTCTACTCATATTTATACCTTCTGTTAAATGTACCGATTCATATATTTATAGCTTTTATTTAAAAATATCCTTCAGTCGAGCAAAAAATATGCATAATACATTAGAGTGGGAGACATATGGAGGAGAACTCAAACATTGTGCAATTTAATTTGGAAAAAATCAGCCTACACATCATGCCCTTTTAATTTTCCAGCACCAATTTTCTAAGCTTTGAGATAAATATACATAACCAGGAAAAGAGGTTCTCCAGGGGAGGAAGGAAAAGGAATCTTTATTTTTTGCCGTTAAGCAATTATGGGCATGAAGCACCCTTCCTCTTGCACAAAGACAGGAATGGAGCTGGGAATTATGTTTTCTCAGGTACAGGGATCAGGATTTAGACCTAGCAACAATTCTTTGTGCAACTGAGGTTGAATTCTCCTGTTGACTCTGTAGAAGATATTAAAATACAATTTGTTGTCGGTCTTTTAGTGAGAAGCTACTGTTGTCTAGTTAATACTGAATAATACTGAAAAGTCACATGTCCAGTGAAAACACTCAACCTCCAAAAAGCACCTGTAGAAAAGCAAGAAGAAAGGAAGGATTGCAAGTGTCTCCGAAGCCGTGGTTTTTCAGATTGCTGACTTTCTCCTCTCCAGACCCACTTGAGATATGTTTTCATCCCAATCATAACAATGTTTCTCTTAGTGAAAGACAGAAAGAACTGCTGGCATTTTCACAGCAGCCCGTATTTGCGTTCAAAGTTATGGCACATGCAAGTCTGGAAGTACTTCTGTTGCATTATGCAGATGAGATGCACGAAAGTAAAATGCTTCTCCCAGGTCTTACACAGCTGTTCCCCCCTTCAAAGTTATTCTTGCCCAGACAGTATTTCCCCTCAGCACCAGAGGGACCTCCTCCGACAGCCGCTCTGGATACTGCTGCATGGTGCTTTAGGGAGAATCTAGCCCCAACAAGCAATTTAACAAAATCGAATGTGGCTACATATTGAGAAAGATTAGTAATCCAAGATGAAGGACCTCCCCAGCAGTATAATCTGGTAACATCTGCATCTGTAACAGAGCTGCACTTCTGTGGCTCTGTCCTTTCAACCTGGATACTGTTAAAATCAAGGGTTCACAGACTACGTATATAGTTCCCTGCTAGCTGCTCGCTACTAGGTCATTATTTCATGGACCTCTCAGCAATCTCAGGTGCATGTTGAACACGCTAGCCTCTGACTGAAGCTTCCATCCCAGTTGTCACAACGAACTGAATCTGCAGTGAATGCAGTGGTGGAAGTGTTTCAAGGAACAGGAAAAAAAAAAAGTAAAAAAAATCAGACTTGCAAAATCTCAGCCTTCTTCTAACATTACGATCTGATCATTTCTTACTCCTATATTCCAACTTTCACCCCAGGGAGACCCCACAGCAGGTTACAAATAAACAAATCACTTCAACCATCACTGCAACATAGCTACATGCCAGCAGAATTCAGTCGCTGTTTAACTACACACAACTGCTATACACAAGAGTCAGACTACTCCCCTCTGCCCAAATTATGAAACCTGAGTGTGACCTGGGGGAGGGATTTCAGGTGCAACACGGTGATGTAAAACGTAATTTGGTCTGGACACTCTGGCTCATCTCCCGTGCTGGTGACAAATAAATCAGAAACATGAATACTAAGTCAGAATCTCCAGCATCAGAATGCTCTGCGCCAGTTGTAGGACATCGACTTTACCTTTTCAAAAACACCTCATTTTTGTTGAGCCTATGAGCTTAGCTATGAGCTTACAAATAACTTCTGAAATCAGCCAGCACCAACAAATTCATCTCTTTTGTGAATATACATAGAATTCAGAAAATCTGAAGTGCACGAGCAAGTTACATTGTGTTAATGTTTCTCAGGAAGAAGCAAATACCATTTATCTCACAAACACACAGAAAGGACTATAAGAGCTGCCTTAGAGTTCTCCCTATGGGTTAGGCAGAATAATTCCTATCATCAACTGAATCTATTAAAAGGGACCTCATAAACAGGTTACAAAACACAGCTGAGAAGAGTCAAGTATTACTGTTTTTATTTCAGAGCTTTATTTACTGGCCCCACACAACTGCTGACCAATCCAGAAGATCTTACTGTCACATAAATAAGTTACTTTAAGAGAGGACAATGAAAAATTTGCCAAAAGTTCAAACATAAGCTTACTTGGTCTACTACCATGCAGTTTGCATATACTTCATCACTTCCACTCAGCATGGCAGAAAGCCTGGCTGCTGCAAAGAAAGTAGGTGGAGCCTTCAGTTTCCTGAGAACATCAAGGGTAGAGTGTCTCTGCTCTGGAAAAAAGAAATCGTCGAAAATAGGCCATTAAATCTCAAACCATTTTCTTCTCATGTATATATGCTGTCATAAAAATGGCAAAGCAGAACATTAAGCACCAAATCTTAGGGTTACAATTTGAGGAATAGTTGTGTGGCCGCTCAAAAATCTGCCCATTTTGTAATTGCCTAACACTTGCTATATGTTCCAAGAAGCCTATAGTTGACAATACTCTAAAAGGCACACAGAATCATTAATATAACTTAAAAATAAGTGTTCCCGTATCTTCATTAGTAAACCCTTCTAGTCTCCACCTAAGCTAGAACTCTGAGGAGATCTGTGGTTGCAGAAGTACACAGGACAAGATTTACGAGCTCGGGTTAAATATGCATGATTCTGGCCTATATATTAAATACCTAATATCTGATACATTATATGAACGGAATACTGTTCAGCTGCAGTCAAATCATGACTCTCCTAAAGCATTCTTCTGCCTACTGGGAGCAACAGAAATACTAATCTTAAAACAATAAAGCAGATTACTGCTCTTAAAACAAAAAACAGCAACAGAATTGCAAGAGGTATATCAATAAAATACTATTGACAGTGCCTTTACAGGGTGACAGCAATCAATCAAGATTTAACCCATGAACAAGATGTTTGGGATGAAGACTGTATCTGATCTGCTTTTGGTACCAAAATGAGAAATTAGCAGTTTCATCAGAATCATTAATAGACGTTCAGAGTTTAGTTTTCACTAGTGTGTTCATGACTGCAAATATTATAATAAGCTGCATTTGTTGACTCTTTCCTTCATGACTTTGAGCAGCAGAAAACCTAACCAAGTACTACAGAAAATACTGTCAGTCTGTCCTGCAGCCCACTTCTCTTAAAGCTGCTTATAAGTATGAAGAGCGTGCATCAATCCAGCATTTGAGCTGGTAGTCAAGGCCTGATTGTAAAAGGAGCAAAATTTGACAGTCTTGTTCTAGACTGTGTGAAAACAAGCTAAAAAAAAAAAAATCACAGTTCTACTGTAATTTTCCTTATTTTAAGTATCTAAGTTGAGCATTGCCTTTCAAAGTGAACTGAGATAGACAAGCATAAGAATAATGTGATAGAGAAAAGTATCATATCCAGCAAAATATCTGAAATCACAACTCCCAACAAACTTAATTCTAGTTTGTCTGTCACTGTCACTGAAAATTGTAAAAAAGATCCTTCTGCAACAGAATCATATAGCATGGTTTGTGTTGGAAGAGAACTTTAAAGATCATCTAGTCCAACCCCTTATGTTGGGCTAGATGCCCAGGTTGTTCAAAGCCCTATCCAAGATGCCTATGGCCATCAGATTGCGAGAAAAGTTATAATGAAGAAATGGCACTGGATTGGAAACTACACTTGTCAAGGTCTGGGGCATTTGTTCCTTTGGAACAAAAGTCCCAGACCACTGCCAAAACTGCAATGCTACACCACAGCTTTTATTTAATTTTAAGATGCTATCTCATAAAGCCCAGGAACAGTAAACTATACTTAGAGAAAACTGGAAATTCCCATTTAGAAATGGCACACTATGAATTATTTGGTTTCTAATCCTGATGGCTCTTGTGGGATCTCATACCATTTAAAACCTCCTTACACTTCTCATTTTGCTTCCCCTCCTGCAAGAATTTTAACATAATTATAGTGACTGCCATCTTGAGAACTGCTAAAGCTACAAACCATTTCCTTACGTCTGCCAGGATCCCTAAGCCTTTGTTTATAAATAGTATAAAAGCATTGTTTTCTAAAGCAGTTCATTAGACTTTGGCAGCTGAAATCATATCGAAATGGCATTTGGCAAAACTGGCAGTAGTTTCTTGTGGCAAGTAAAGCTTTTCAGGGGCTGGTCTTAAACCAACAACCAGGAAGAAAAAAAGTCAGGCTCTCCGTTGTTTCTTGTGTGCTCATTACCTTCCCCAGCACGCGCTCCCTCTTGTATATAAACCCACTGGGTACAAATGACTAGGGCGGTATACGGCGCCAGTGTGAGGCGGCAAAGGTTCAGTACATACCCCCGAAAAACAGCCCAGGTGTTAGGGATTCCCAAATCACAGCATAAACCTGAGCCTACAGAGACAGCTTCTTGACTTCAGCAACGGTCCTTACTGCTGAGCTCTCTACAGTCAGTGGACTGCGCTACAAATTACATGTCCCAAACTAGAAACAACAACATCTTCCTATTATTTTACATTTTTATTTATACAGTAATTTCTAACAGCACGTTTTACATTATTTTAAAATTCTGTAATAGAGTAACAACCTAAGTAACAACTTAGGTAAACATGGATTCACCAAGTAGAAATCCTGCTTGACCAATCCGATAGCCTTCCACAATGGCAGGACTGGCTGGGTGGATAAGGGGAGAGCAGTGGATGTTATCTCCCTTGACTTCAGCAACGCTTTTGACACTCTCTCCCACAACATCCTCATAGGAAAGCTCAGGAAGAGTGGGCAAGATGAGCGCACAGTGAGGTGGATCGAGAACAGACTGAATGGCAGAGCTCAGCGGGTTGTGATCAGTGGCGCAGAGCCTAGCAGGAGGCCTGTGACCAGCGGTGCTCCCCAAGGATCTGTGCTGGGTCCAGTCCTGTTCAACATATTTGTCAATGACCTGGATGAAGGGACAGAGTGTACCCTCAGCAAGTTTGC
>VZSC01002964.1:306564-359928 GCA_013398225.1 Steatornis caripensis
CAAGAGAGACAGGGAACTACTGGATAGAGTCCAGTGGAGGGCAACAAAGATGAGGAGAGGAGTGAAGTATCTCTCTTATGAGGAAAGGCTGAGAGACCTGGGTCTGTTCAGCCTGGAGAAGACAAGGCTGAGAGGGGATCTCATCAATGTTTATCAATATCTAAAGGGTGGGTGTTGAGAGTTTGGGGCCAGACTCTTTTCGGCAGCGCCCAAAGACAGGACAAGGGGGCAAGGGCACAGAATGGAACACAGGAAGTTCCACCTGAACATAAGGAAGAACTTCTTTACTGTGAGGGTGCCAGAGCCCTGGCACAGGCTGCCCAGGGAGGCTGTGGAGTCTCCTTCTCTGGAGATACTCAAACCCCGCGTGGACACGTTCCTGTGCACCCTGCTCTGGGGGCACCTGCTTTAGCAGAGGGGTTGGACTGGATGGTCTCCAGAGGGCCCTTCTGACCACTACCATTCTGTGATTCTGTGATTCTGAAGAAAGCTGCTCAAATA
This sequence comes from Steatornis caripensis, assembly GCA_013398225.1. Taxonomy (NCBI): domain Eukaryota; kingdom Metazoa; phylum Chordata; class Aves; order Caprimulgiformes; family Steatornithidae; genus Steatornis; species Steatornis caripensis. The sequence goes on from VZSC01002964.1 coordinate 307,066, forward strand.
CAACAAGATATATCAGAGTATGTTAACTGCAGTACCTTCCATCCATAAATCTTTACTGATTATCGCTGCTAAATGCCATATGTTTTTCTGGCAATGCTCCAGTCAGTCTGTTGTTGAAGGTGAGATGTCTAAATAAATTTTCGTTGAGGTTGTAAATGAACAGTCAAAAGGTAGCACGTTATTTTGCACTTCATGTTGCAATATGACCCTACTGTACCTCCTTATTCCCACTCTGCACCCCCAATTTCAAACATGCATGAAGGGACAACTACATCAACTTTGTAACAGGAAAAGTATTTTAAGATTCTGCAGAATGTAGGGGAGAGCATTATTAATTACACATTGACTGTGCTAGTAACTTATTTCCACTGGACACGCACGCATAGTTTAAAAAGTGACAAAACAGTCGCAAACATCCACATCACACACTGCATTCCTACAGTCCCACTAAATGCCATCAGCCTGCCTCTCTGGCTACAAGCCATCTCGCTCTTACAGGGTCCATCAGCAGACCTTTCTCCAGGTTAACAAGGCAGCAGCATGTAATAGCTTGCTGCACTGGGTACCAGTAGCAATACGCAGCAAGGCTGTCCTTGCCTGAAAGACAAGGAGTATCGATGAAATGCATTTTCAAACATGTCTCAAATATCTCACCTACTCATTCCAAATGCTTATACTTACTGAAGACCAAAACTTCAGCACAGCTCATGGAAAGACAGACAAGATTGCCAGGGCAAACTGCCACTTCCTGTGAGAGTGAACGTGTCCCAAAAAGTTTTAGCTCTGAAAGGTGTCGGTAATGGACTTCAAGATACTTACGAAGGTAAAAATGACCTGAATACAACACAGCAGAATTGGCTCTGGCACTGAAACAATCCAGCAAGCACGGCTCACCAAGCTGATCCTTTTGCCAGCACTGAATGCTCTCTGGCTGTATACGGTGCCATGACCACAGAAAAAGAATAAAATAAAGGCATGTGTCCTTTAGCAGAGCCTGTGGTGCTCTGCCATCTGCCTAGTGAATGGTCAAGTCATATGCGTTATTTAGATGTAGGTGAACAAAAGCCACAGTGCTGGGAAGTATAATCTCCCAACATGGATAAAATATCTGTAATGTTGTCATCAAAGTTACACAGCAAAGACTGCACATTTCACCAAGCACAAAAGCTTACAAAAATACTTCAACTTCAAAAAAACACAGGATCATCATAGCAATAATTCAAAACATGCTTTAAGTTGGCACAAGAAAATGTATAGCCTTGAATGATCTGTGTCGGAAAATAGTAAGAACAAAACACTGACAGTTTTTCCACAAAAATAAAAACTTAAATTGTTCTATGACAGAGCACTCAGCAAAAGAGAAGTGAAATACATCAACGTGAGCAAGCCAAGAGCCAGCAAAGAAATTACAAATTCCCTTCTCTAGATACAATGAATAGTTTTCAGACAACTCATCACATTTACCCCCAGCAATCTGAGCAGAGTTTAATGTATAACTGGAAGTAACAGAGCTATGAAGTCAGCGAAAAATGCAGACAGCTAAGTGCATGAGGCATGCAGAACTGCAGAAATACTCCTCTAAATCCAGAAGAGGTCACCTGTATTTGGAGAAAGAAGTCCACATGTTCCTAGCGAGGGGCCAACAGAAGTGGCACGCATGTCTGTAGGTGTGGACCATACAACCAGTTTCAATGGGGGATCTGCATCCCTAATTCAGGTGTCTTAGTGCTTCATTCAGACGGTGCATCTACTCATGACAGTAAAATTAAGCCAGTACCTAAGAACAGCGTTACATGGAGGGTAAAGAGAGGTAGGCTTTGAAGTGTGTTGTCATAAAGATGAACATTTAACTGTCCTAAATCTATGGAGTGGAGACCAAAGCACTGCATTTCCTACATACTGTGTGGAGAGGATCAGGCATCTGCATGCTAGAAGTTATATCATCATGTTTAAGATATAGTCCTAAAGTAGCCACTAAGAAACATTGAGGATAAAGGCACTTTTCAATCGCTGACTTTGATCTTTGTCACCTAAACATGGGATGCAAGAAAGCATCCCTTTCCAACGTGGGATTCACAGCCATGAACTCCCTCCCTGAAGCAGGCACCTTACCTGCTATACAAATGAATATACAAACAGAAATAAGCTGGTGTCTCATTTTATACAACAGCACAATAAAAAAAAAGTACTTTCCCAAGATATGGGACGCTTGGTTTCAATTCCCATCTCTGCTCAAGCGGTCTCGGCACGTACCTCCCACGTCCCAGCACAGTGGGACAGACTTGTCAGACACAGATATTCTCAGAATCCCTGAAGGTTGCTAAAGCCTACAAAAAGGCTCTACGAGTCACTGACTCTGAACAGGTTAGGACTATGCAGTACAAGGGGAGGGGAGGAGACGTGCCTTATGGCCATTACATATAAAATACTAAAAAAAATACCATTAGGGGTCTTGCAGCAAGGAACAAAACCCAGACCCTCTCTGCAGCCCAATCACTAAGACACAGTCATGTTCGCATTCTCTGTTGAGCCTAATTAACCTTTAATTATGCCACCCACACGCAGCCTCAGCAGGAAGGAGGGAGTCTGCAATGCGTGGCCCTGAAGGTGCGGAGCCTGCGCTTGGCTCCTGCTGGCCCCCAAGAGTTCAGGGGGAGGGCAGGGGCTCCACCACCCAGTCTGGGAGGTCCCCAGCAGGAACAAAAGCTGACCTTGGGGCATGCAGGGAACTTAAAATCTGAAAACACTGATGCGTATGGTGCAAAGTGGGGTGTGAGACTTTCTGCTTTGGACTCTCCCACCAAAGGTCGGCACAGCTCCCCTGCCTCCCAGGGGGAGCAACCTCAGACCAGGAAACCAACAGCGTGCTGGTTTGGAGAGGAAGGAAGGAGGCTGACATTTCATTGCCCAGATCAGCTGCAGCACCCAGCGCAGGTGAACAACAACCACTTAGTGACTTGTGGGGTGGGGAGGAAGAATCCCTCACCACTTCCCGCTGGGCCCTACAGGTCTCCTGTTCACCGAGTCCTGAACTGCTGCATGAGGTAAATGCAGCTGCAAGGTATGCGCCTCACACCTGTGTGCCAGGATCAACTAGCCATGTTCAGATACTACAAGAAAAAAACAGATCACCAGCGTAGATCATGAGCCTGCTGTCCCCTTGCAGAGGCACTTCTCCCATTATGTGAGCAGCCAGGATTTCAATTTCGCAAGCAGAAGTGAAACCCTGGACTTCACCACTAAAACATGCACATACACACAAGAGCGCCTTCTTGCTCCAACAATCCCACGTATATGCTCAGCTGTGCATACAAGCTACATGCGTTGGTGTACTATTAACAGAGACTGGAAACAAGACGCAATACTATAACATACAAACACCAGGTATGTATACAGCGCTTTACAAAAGGTGAATTATTAAAAAAAAAACCTGTCTAAAGGTAAAATAAATAACAACAAAAGTGCCATGGAGGACAGTGCACAGCTACAGCATTAACAGATAAAACAAGTCCTCATGAGAAATGGAAAGAACACACACCATGCAACTTGCAACCCATTAACCCATTTCATCTTCTTTGCAAACTGCGTGCGCATCTGTATGCATTGCAGAAACTCCTGTGCACTTGGGAAATACTGAACTTCCCCAAGAATAAAAGTAAAAAGTTCAGAAAGTCTTCTGCATGTTAAAAGTGCATTCTGTACACATTTTTCTCTCTAAATGTAGGTCAAAGTCTCAGTCTGTGTAAATATTACTCTCCCGGCTCATTGACTTTAATGAATCTGATGGTTCTTAACTTCTCTTACTTGTTTTTGCCCCTTTCTGAAACACAAAAAAAGCAATTTTATGGAAGGAAGGCCAAACTACATTTTTTGCCATTCTTCCTCTTCATTTCTTTGCTTTTAAATGTAGTAAAAATTTATCTTCCCTCATTAAAGCTTTCAGTGGTAATTCTTCCTAACATAAACCTGCTGGTCAGTGCCTTTCAATCTACTCAAAACCCCCTTTATCATACTGACAACATTTATAATGCTCACCTCCCAAAGACTTCTCCACAAAGGAGGACAATGTCTAACTGTGCAAAGATAGAAACTGACCCTGCCACCAAAGAGAGTGACTGACCCTTCCACTTCCCTTTACAGAAAGCAAAAGAATTCCCTCTTCATTCTGGTAAGATTTTTGTACGTAATTTAACAAAAAAAATCCTGTTAGCTGTTGAGGCATATTTGAATTACCAAATTCAAATTACCGATTTCTAAATGAAAACTGTAACTAGCAAAGGTTTCTGCAGCTACTGCTGCGTTGTGCAGCTCCCAGGGTGTCAGAGCTGCTCAGTGAGAGCTACACATGCAAACGCAAGAAAAAAAGCCCTAGGAGAGTAAAGAAATAAAAACAATTTTGAAGAACAGTACATAATTTGGAGAAAACACTTCCTTCTTACTTAACAAATTGCAATACTGTTATCTACAAAAGCATAATTAACAGTGAGGTGACTTCTGACAGAAAGAAAATGTACCTCATGAGAGCTGTTTACAGCCACCTGCACACAACCAGACAATGAAAAGGAGGCAGAACTATTACGCACGAGCCATTTAAAAGAAGATAGCTTTTTCTACCTGGTTTGGATGCCCTTCTTCGAATCCTCATTTTAGGCAAGGAAGGCCAAGAGTAATTGAAAGGTGAATCAGAGTCTGAGTCCATTTTTGTGCTAAATAAACAGCGAGCAGTTTCCCAAAGTTGTACTTTGTTGTTCTCAATAGCAAGTCAAGTCTAAGAGTGATGTAAAATAAAGGAATGGACAAAGAAGGATCAAATTGCCCACTAAACACAGGGGAGGGAGAAGCTGTAAATGTTTGCTCTCTTCAGGCGTCCAGGCATGTAGACAGATCGGGCTGCAAATATTAAGGCAGAAGCAATGAGGTTAAAGTATGAGAGCTTCGAGTGGAGCTGTTGCATCCTGGTCCAGAGCTATTTGAAAGGTCACTGTGTGCCAATGAATCATTAACCCACCTTTCCATTTTGATGTAAATGAAAACAATAGGAGTCGAGTAAGGAACGAGAAAATATGTCTCAAGAGTAAACAAACTATTGCAAGCTTTTTCAGAGCTTTGTTTCCATGTTAAAAGTGGGGTTTATAAGGACTCTCAAATTAAGGACAGGCAAAAGGCTGGAATTAAAGAACCCAAAGATTAACAGTCAGCTAAAAGCACTAATCAATCAGCTGGACCCTGTCTTACTGAAGAGCAATAGCTCCCTCCTCTCAGCTTTTACAGCTTTAGCAGACCTTGGGATGTTGCAGCTGGAAGTGCAGCGATAACCCACTCAAAAACTGTCTCTCCCATCTTTCTAGCCCAAACGAGCTTAAAGCTCAAGTGTTATAAAGAAAGATTACACTGTCGTTAGAGGAGCTCTCTTTCCAGTAATATTTAGTCTGAATAGTATTTTCTCCTTCACACAGTCACGAAGTCAGACAGTGAATTATAAGGATTTTGTAGAGCTGGCACCTTTACAGCTCTGGCCTAACCTCCCAGCAATGCACAATACAGCTAGTGACTAATTTAAAACAAATCCTCCATTCTTATACAGTCTCCCTGAACAACTCATAGGCAATTAGTATTCAGTAGGAACTCATTATCCCTTCCCCCAACATCTTTACACTACACAAACTACATTTTTTTTTAAACAGGCTTAAATGTGGCTATACAAGAGCTAATACAAAAATAACACGTCCACTGTTTCTTAACCAACTCCATCAAACATTTCTTCTAGTTACCCCACAATGTATGCGGTTTTGTATTCCACATAAAGGAGGAGAGGGAATGTGGATCAGCTTAAATGTCAGTTTTTGGAAGATGATGACATTTGAGCTTGTTAACATTCCTTACTTCACTTCAATTATTTTTCAGGCTGCTGAGGTCTGCAGCACGACTTCTGTATTATGTTTCAAGTGATTCCTCAATCCACATTTCAGTAGGAGATAACAACGTATTTGTTGAAAGAAAATAATGCAATTCAAATGCAAATTTAATTTAAAACCCATTAGAAAAATATCTGTCAGGTTTTCAGGGATAAAATAATTATTATACAAGCACTTCAGAAAGTGCATAAATTACATAAAACACAGTTGAAACACATCATTGTTCTGCCCTTCCCTTAACTGAAGTTCTGCCAGCTTTGTTAGGCCTGAAAAGAATAATTCACCCCAGACGCTGGAAGCTTTAGACTTTCACTTTAAATATTAGACACTCCCATCAACTTTGTTTGATTTTTATATATAATTAACAGCCCCAGGGAATTACGACAGACAATGGATGACGGAAAATACAGAGAGGATATAAACCCATGCTTTAAGCATCTACTTCAAAACATCTCCACTCCTTGGAATGTCAGGTTCAAACTGCACTGATAAATCCCCATGGCATACGGGAATGCAGGCGCTGACGTACACCTTCCCACCTGCACACCATCCAGGGCACTCGACTGCCTCCCACTGTGGCTGCAGTCTGACAGAAAAGGAAAGGACAAAGCATATTTGTCGGATTACTTGTTCATTTAGGAAATGTCTTCCCAACTGCTCCAACACAAAAGATTTCCCCTCTATGCAGCAATTTTCCCTACCCAAGTGTGCTCTTTCACTCATCAGCTGTATTTAGCACCAACCAGAATAAAAGTCTTTATTTCAGATGTGTACAAAAGGCAGCACTCCATGGTCGAATCGCAGTTTACATTTAGAGCTGTATGTTTTATACCGGATTTAAATTTGGCATCATTTGATTTTAGCAATTATTCCTTTGTTCTACTTTATGAGAAACAGTAAATTTTGCTCACTTCTGTAATATCTCAATTCGTGCATCTTTTTTCTAAATTGATCAATTCTGGCTTTTTTCACTTACGCATTCAACTAAAACATACTTACTCACTCCCATTGGTCTTCCTGGACTTCTGCTTAGTCCAGGGAGGGATAAGCAGAACCGAACAAAACAGTCACAATGCGGAAATGCAGCCGATGTATTTAATAGTATTAAAATATTTTACATGCCGAGACATTTACTTTCCTGAATGACCTTTGTACGCTGCATAAATGTTTTCACTGACTGCTCAGTTTTTGCCAGCTCCCTCCCTTAAACTAGCAGTGTTCATTTAAAACCTTCTGATACAAATGAGCAATTGTTAAATAATTTTTCAACAGCAGCCCTATTACATAACCCTCAGAGAATCCAGCTACTAAATTTCTCCTGTGACAAAAACCTGATCATTTACTCCTGCCATTTATCCTCTATTTCTTGGCCAAGTTATTAGGCTTTTCACCCATTTACTGCAAACTCCCCTGAATAGGATCTTGCACGGGAATTTGTCAATGGCAATCTGAAAGTGCAGATAAATTATCAGCATTAGCCCCTATTTCTGAAGGGTTAATTGAATACCAGTCACGTTATTCGCTCTGTTCGAGCCTTGTGAAAGATTATTTTTTTCTGGTTTGTAAAATTCCTTTATGCAGCCATGAAAGACCTCACGCTACTTTTTGCCACAAAGAAGAGGTTTACCTTATAGTCTTCGGCTAAAAATATTTTTCTTCCCTGTCCTTGCCCTTTGTGGGATGATGCAACCCACTTTTCACCTGCCACTCTTTTTTTCCAAAGTGGTGGCACTTGCATGCAGCTGGCACAGATATCTGGCAGCTTATGAGATAATATAAGGTGCTTTCTAGCTGGAAAATATTAACCTTACTTTCCACTGAAAAAATGTTTTAAATTATGTATACCAAGGTATAGATGCAAAGATAAAGAACAAATGGGGTTTTTGTGTGCATTACCTAAGGCTAATGCTTTTGATAAATCATGTAATGCCTTAAATTCTTTCACCCAATGCTTGCCAAAACACAGCCGTATGATATAAATGTTTTTCAGAGATATTACAGTCTATTGTCTATTGTCTGACTGTTCCCATGGCTCATGGCAAGACGAAAGGAAGCCCAGGAATGTCACCAGCATCCGCAGTCTCCATGAAACTGCACCGTCGCCTCCCAGTGCACTCAGAGGACAGCCCCATGGTGCCGAGCGGGTGGGCTCCCTCGCCCCAAACACTGCTAAACCATGGGCTGGCAGCTCTGTCTCTCAGGCAGACCAGAAGGAGACAACCCCTCCAGGCCCAGTGCCGCTTCCCCAGATGGAGAAGGGATGTACACAGGATGGAAAGCGGGGCTACTGATCCTGGAAACAGGGCTAGAGTTGGACACATGTGAGATGAGGGTTGCCTGAACAATGGCTCTGCTACAAACGCCCTGCCCAGTTTGCTCTGGGCAGAAGTCTCCTCTGACACTAGGGATGAAGTTGATTCACTCCAGCTTCGTTCTGCCCAAGGACCAGCAAAGCCTGCGGTCATTTCCCAAAGCAGCAGAGAAGGCTCTGACAAGGAAAGATGGTGTAAAAAGGACTAAGTGATATTCTCCATTAGCCTCTGTGACCTACAGGCACACATGGCTTTCCTACCTTCTTCACTCCATTGTTTTTATTAATTAGAGTACATCTTCCCACAGAGAGGATCAGCCAACACACCTGAACAAAATATCTGCATTACCCTACATTAGACTTAACAATTGTGTGGAAAACTCACCTAATATGAATTAAAGGCAACAAAAAGCAAAACACTACCAATCAGATCCCACACACCGAGCACCGTCCAACTCTAATACTCTTCTGACCTGCCCACAACGATGACGCGATGGCTGTGCAGACTGCTGTTGGCAACAGTCTCACAGTCTCGTAGGATGCCTTGTTACGTATCTTATTTTTACCACCTCTCTTCTCTACCAAAGACCTGTGTCTGAAAGTTTATGAGAAGTCTATAATGGAACAGTCAGAAAAACTTTGCCACACCACTATTCTCCCCCTCTCCCTTTTCCAAATCATTAATGAACGTACCGCTGAAAAACGCAGAACCAAGCTGATCTTTAAGATCTTGGCAGATGACCTCCCCTAGTTGTTTTTATTATCTTCCTTATTGCTAAATTTCTGATGATTCATGCATTCAGTTTAGGGAACTGGCCTGTTTATTTCCTTGTTTTGTGAACAGAGATCTGTTGAGGCCTGAAGCCTCCCACAAGTAACATGGCAGTTTGGGATTTAAACTGGTCTGCAGTGGATCCCAAAAGGCTGAGGCAGGTAGTCACTGCCCATCATCACTGCCCAACATATGACAGTATTTGGGGGATCCCACCTCTCCCAGTACTCCCCTGTGGCAGGCTCCCCATCCCACATCACTCGCAGGGGGACAGGGCTGAAAAGGGCAGGGAGCAGGGAAGGGGAAGAAGTAATGGAGAGTTTCTTGCATTGCACACATACCTGAGATAAAGCCTTAGATTTCAACAGGGTGAAAGATCATTGGTGTTCAGGATCGTGAAGCCTCTTACTCCCACTACCAGTTCAAAGCAGCAGATTTTGCTCTCCCAGAAAAAAGTAGTCCTGGGTGGATTCAGGTGTCAAACCTAGGCACATTCAGACATGAGATTAAATGGCCCTGACCCCACTGAGCCCCTGAACCTACCGCTCGCACCTCCTCTCATGCAGGTGTTCTGCACTCTTCCATTCAAACAGCTGATGATGAAAACACCCACACTAGAGACCCCTTTTCTGTAACAAGTGTCTCCTACAGATGCTGTGTAGACAGATACCAGAAATATTAATGAAAAATACAAAATAACCATACGGTACTATACATTTGGGTCAATTTTTCATTGACTTATTTGTGCGGTTTCTTGGACACTAGCCTGGAAATGAACACAGCACAGATGCTGCCTTCACAGACACCCTGAGGAGAGCAGCAGGCCACCCTACCCGTCTCCAAAAATGCTCTTCTAGACGGACTCCCGAGTTTGCTGAAACACTCCACAGTCACGGCAGGCTGCAGGAGAAGCAGAGTCAATTCATGTGAGCTGCTTTCTGGATTGCTTTAAGCTAGAGTGTCAGTCCAAGTTTTTTTACGCTCCGCTGCATTTACTTCCACATGGCTATATCTTTTTACCAACCCCAGACAGGGCACATGGAATCACAGCGCTGCTGCAAACCATCCACACTGAGAGGAGACTGCGCCACCTAAATTTATACCTAACTCCTTACTATTCCCCTGCAGATATATTTCTAATTACAATGTGAAATATGAAATTAATTTTGAAGGCCATTCTTTCAATGTTTTCTTTGAAACCAGGGTGACAACTACAGTTAGAACAGCTATAATGCAAATTACACTTCCATGCTAAAAATAGCATGTTTGTGACATTCAGTAAATGATGCATAAGCCTACAAAGAGCTACTAGCAATAACTACCTCTTTTGAAAAACTGTGGTGGTGTAAGTGGTGGTACTTAAATCTTGTTTCTTTGATAAACTAAAGGAGCGATATACCTTTAAAAATTTAAGAGAAGCAGCTTTGCATAAACTATGCTAGTACTGCAAGATCCTTGGAGAACACCCACAAGATTGAGATGAAGAAAGGTCCAGAGTTTTCACAAAACTGAGGCAAAAACATGACCTCTGCCCAATCGTGACTCAATGTAGCTCCAAAGAGCCGGTAGGCATGCACCCTGCACTGTCTCAGGCTTTGTCCCAAACTCTTTGTATTGTCCAGTTCACTGTCCTGCTGTCAGGATTTCACAGTGTTCCTCTGACTCAGACTTTTCTGATGTCTGGCTCATGACTGATTGCAGATTTTTTTTTTCCTTTTTTTACCACATCATTCACCTGATGTGGTTTAGGATAACAAGCTCAGTTTAGGATAACAAGCTCATTAATAGTACTTTCACGTGACACGGGTCAGTATGCCCTGACTCTTGAAACAACCACTAAGCACTTCCAACAAAGTACATAAAGAGGTAATTTGCCTAAATGCTCTCCTTGTCCAGTATCTATTCACATCAAAAGACTAGCTCGGATATGCAGCACAAATGTGGATGGTAAGCTCGTCACTTTTTGCCCTGTACTCTGATGAAAAGCTCCCTTGAGTTTATTTGCAAAAGCTTGAGAACTAAGGGCTAGAGTAAATAAAAATCTCTTCCTGGTTTCAGCTTCACAGAGGGCTGTACAAGCCCCAGCAACACAGAAAGCGCACATGGCCTCACATGAAAGCAAACCCAAGTTTGACTTGGACCTCGCTCCTACTGAAGTTTCGCCAATGACTTGGTTGTTGAGTCTACGCTTACGCTGGCAGCCTGTGCCACCAAAAAGGTTCATCAAAGACCCATGTCATTAAAAATCCAATATTCCATGTTTCAGGGAAGACTTCAAGGGAAGGGCTGCCTCCCAAGGAGGAAGAAAGCTGAGAAATGTGTTCATGTGTGCGCTTTCAAGACTACGACTGTTTTCTTCACAATGTATTTCTGGATTATTTGTCACACTTAAAGAGTAACTTGACATCAGATATATCTCAGATTGTTTATTTATGTTAGAATGAAATGAGACCGGGCAGAAGACAGGCAAAAGAGCTTACTTACACACCACGGAAAAAAGACCCTATTTTTGAAGAAGGGTTTTGTTGAGCAAATTTGTTTTGGATTTTAGGCAGAGGAGGAGGACAAGTTCTGGGAAGTCAGACAGCACATGTTTATAACTTGTTCATTTTTCTTTCTGTCTTCCTTTTGAGTTTAACTTGAACTATAACGTCTCAGAAAATCAAGGGTAGAGGGATCTCCAAGAAACAAGAACAAGCTTGTTTTAGTGCGTAATGCTACTTCTTCCCGATTTCTCCACAGCTTTTTAATTAAGCTCTTCGGGCTCACATCCCAGGAAGATTTTACTTCCCACATCTTCTGTAGCTCTCAACTATTCTGCAATCTTCCATATTTAGTTGTTTATAGAAACCCCAAACAAACGACAATATGTTTTCTCTATTGAAATAAAATACTGTCATGTTTAAATGTTGTTTAAAGGTTGTTTCTGGCAGGACTCTTGACAGATCAACCCCAAGTTAAGCATCTCTTCTGCAAGGTGAAAGGACCCATGCAAATGTTCATTGCAGCAGAAGCAGCAACTTAGAGATCTCCGAAAGCTGCGGCAAAAAAAGAGCAGAGTGCAACAGCCACAGTCGTTAGCCACAGCAATAACTCTGCAGTTTTCTTCAGCTATTATTTTTCTCCGCAATTTTCAGACCACCTACCTTTCAACTAAAACCGAGTTTTTAAAAAAGCCTCCTTTACCACAGACTGACCTTCCAGAACTTCTTTGTCACAACCAGACTGAGACTTTGAACATCTCCAGTCATCCAAGTATTGCAATGACTCTTTCTCACCTCACTCTCTATGGTCTTCCTTGTTTCAGGTGAAAAAATGAGACAGAAGGAAAATATAAGTGATGTGCCCAAGATCTTACTGTAAATCCATTAAGGACAGAAACTGAAGCAAAGGTCTGCAGCTCCTGGACTAGAGACGCTACGGCTGGATCACCCAACCTTTCTCAAAGCATGTGTAAGGGAAAGATAGGATTGAAAGCTGCCAGGAAAAGATGAAAATAACCACAAAGAGCCTTAATCATAGGATTCTTGTAACTGTCTCAAACAGGCAACACTTAACATGTAACTTTCACTTTTATCTATCAATAACCATAAAATTATTTCCTGTCATTCCAAAGTCAAAACCAGGCACATTTCACTCAAAACACTCCCAAATGCAAACATTCTGCCTATCAAAAACCAAAACCAAACAAGCACTAAAAAAGCAGCAAAAGTTTTGACCACAGTAAGTAAAAAAACTAATCATTTTACAGACCTAACAAAAACTGTGCTAAGGCAGGACTCCAGATAGCAGGACCGTGCTTTTTTCTATCTTAAAACCCCCCCACCTTTTTAAGTCTTACCAACCACAGTAAGGAAATCTAATTTATAAAGAACAAAACAGCAACACTGAAGCCAGATTTTTCTGCAGATTACAGTGCAGCCCTACTGGTTTACACAGAGAAGAAGATCATTATGTTCTGTTCCTTGAACTGATCTGTGGTTAAACTAGGATTTCTGTGGAACCATGAAAATCAAAGGGCAGATTCTACGAAAAATGTTTTGTAGCTGCCAGGTCACATACAGCTAACTGCCAAAAATTTGGCATCAGTATTTTTATCTCTTGAAGTGCAAAACGTGGCTTGCAGAACTTTTTCACTGCCGGCAGAGCAAACAGAATAGATTAGACAGACATCACTAGGTCACTGGCACTGTAACTAGGAGAGCAGGGAAAATATTTTGAAAAATTAACATCATCCTGCCTTCCTGAGGTTTAGGGGGTGAAAAAAAAAAAAAGCAGCTGTATTTCCTTGGAAGAAAAACCAAGGGTTAGATTTTTCTTACTGAAAGTAAGAAACTTTTGCAGCTTAATAAATGGCCTTGTGAACATGCTCTTTCCAAACCAGCAATGCAAAACAGGAAGGAATTATAAATGTTTAAAAACACATGCCCAGCTAACATTGTCACATGCCCAACAGTAACAGCATTCAGCTGTCACCTCCTAGACTTTCTCCCAGAATGTACAGAGTTGCTGACTCTGAGGATGACAATGCCTGGCAATAATACATATGTTCAATATTGAAATAAAAAAAAAATGCTTTTTCTGTTGCTTTCCATTTTGTTTCTTTCACTCACTCTCCCCAACTGGGTATTGTTTTTGTCTCTCAATCCTTCCAGTGTGTTTCTTCCAATAAAAAAAAAGTTGTTTTTTTTTTTCTCTTGTAAACACAAAACAGATCTCTACATTTCCAGGGGAGACAGAGAGAAGGGGAAAAAGACTGGCAGGTATGACTAGCTCTAAACTCAGGAGTCTCCATACAACCCCCTGTTCAGCCTGGTCTAGCATGCTGTTGTGCCCCACAGTTTCCTCCTGTTCCTTCAATTCTTGAACACGGCAAACCCAAAAACCAATGTCTGTAGTTCACATGGCTTCTTATTGGCCTGTCCCCCACCCTGATACTCACAGGGGTGCAATCTCAGGGGCTCGCCAGTGATCCTGGAGGATAAGAAGCCTCTTCTGCAAAAAAATGAAGTACAATTCTCAAAACTGAGCTACACGACTCAAATGGTGCCTAGGGTAACCAGGTCCCAACCCAAAGGTGAAGAAGAGAGAGAGCACGGAGAGTTCGTACCCTTTTAGCATTTTACTTACTGTTGCAAGCACTCCTGCACAGATACTCTCCAAAATTTTATTGGTGTGGGGAAAGAGCCAAAATAGTCAGTATGCTTGAAAGGACAGGCTGGGGATGAAAACAGAGCGCAGGAACACCAGAGCCTTCCAGGAGCCACCGCTTCTTCAAAGGTCCCTTCAAACCCAAACCATTCAATGATGACACTGATTTTTGGTAAAGGTTTCTAAAAGCAAGAACCACGTCAAAAAGAAGTGAGAAGCAGAAGGGAGGGAATTCTTACCCATTCAAAGAACACTCATATTTTTGCTCTTAGAAGTCCTCTTTGATTTATGCACCCAATTTCCTAGTGAGATTCCAGAGTTTGTTTGTTTCTATTCATTCTTCTTCACTGAACCCCCCTTAGCTGTTTTCCCTCTTCCTCTCCCCCACTGACAACCATTTCCATTTCTCTCCTTATCCCCCACTGTGTGCTTTTCCTGCCAAAAACTTCGCCATATAACAACATTGCCAAGCAAACAATTTCTTAAAAAGCAGTTTAAAATCATCCAGGGTAATAAAACTATGATATTTAGCAACATGGTTATATGAATCAGGTTAGAACATATACTGATTTTTACATTCAAATGAACAAATAAAACCAGCTTAAGCCAACTTAAAAATTTCTGGTTGTCACCAAACACTATTTCCATCCTCCATCTTCCCTCCCGACTTCCACCTTCTATTGCACACCAGACAGCCCACTCCCCAGCCTGTACTTCAGCCCCATCAGATCTCACACACGGTGCTTACTGGAAGCCCTCCAGGCCCTGCTGAGGTCAATAGCAAAATCCTATCAGATGTCTATGTTATAAGCATTTCAGTCCAGTTGACTATGCAACTGGCAGGTGGGCAAGGAAAGCCCACGGTGCAGTCAGCAGCAACGGCACGCTCCAGTCCTTACACAGGGCTACCAAATTCCCAGTTACAGTGACTTACTTCTAAAGCAAGGAGAATTGATTTTGCTGCAGAATCTACACTCTACCACTCTTAACTAACAGTGTGAACCACGGCCAAAGCTGCTTGCTTGTTCGCTGCAGAGGACTCAGGATCTGCTGTGGCTACCCATCCAAGCATCAGAGAGCAGATTGATCTGGTCTGAAGCCAGAGGGCCTGGCTCCTGTTCCAGCTGTCACAAGCAGCGCTGTGCAAATGATGCCTTAGAAGGAAAAGGCATTTCAGGGATAAGAAAAAGAAATATCAGCTATAATTTCAGAGTGGAAAACTTCCACTCTGTCAGCTTTCAAGCTACTTTATGTTCCCTCCAGATGGTATAACTGGAGCAGAGACTGGAGCAGATGTGGTTTCAGATTAGCAAACCATAATCACTCCCTGATGGCTCCACACCCTCCTACACTGAGATACAGTCCAATACTTTAGTCTTGCTTGACAAAACAGATTTGATCATGTGGGCACTAACATCTCATGTAGGTGCACTGCACTTTTGTGCAAAGTAAGGACTGCTACACTGTCCTATGCTCTAAAGCACTAAAGTCAGGATAAGTGTGAAAATTAACATTTTTCCTACTACTCCAAATTCCCTTATGCAGCTCCCATACTCCTCGGATACGAGAGTGAGACAAACATGATTAAATGGCTGAAGTACAGGCATTTGACATAACAATTACTAGAAAAATTGATAAGTAGATTATGATTTTAATCAGAGACTATTAAAAAAATCTGCCAGTTTCTTATCTTACAACTGTGTCTCTGAGTTTATGCCAGCTCATTCCCCTCCAGCACATACCGCCCCCATTCGTGCACACACATCCCCTCCATTTCCACACACACAGAGTGACTCTTCATTTTGCAGTCACTGAAGCTTGCATATGGGCGGTCTGAATGCCAACATCTGGGCTGCTTGTTCTGAGCTCAGCATTGGACCACAGGCGTGTGATGCCACCCTGGCACAGCAGCTCCCACTGGCAGAGCTTAGTTACTCATTGTCTTCTTCTACCTTGTATCCCCAAACTTGAAAATACTCGCCTTGCCATTTGAGTTTCAATCTCTAAACACACTGTCTAGTGCAACTGGCTATATTCTCCTACCAGGCCCACAACTCACTGCTGTGGCATCTAAACATTTCTACATGGTTCATTTTATCTTCAGCCACATACGTTGGCTCTATCAGAAATTATTTTCAAGATTGCTGTTCCTACAACAGTTAACATACTACTGAAAAAACGTAATCATGAAACTGTTGGATACACCACCTATCTATACCAGAGAGTCTTTGAAAGAGGTTCCCTCTCTGACATCATGCAACTGATTCATCTTTTGCCAAGCTAGGCTGCATTGTCAATGACTTTCACCTCTCTTAAAGAAACTGCCTTGTGTGTATTTGACATCACAGTATGTATCAATAGCTTTTGGGACGTCAAAATCATTAATTCTTTCTTACCTATGCCCAACAGGACATGATCTTCATTTTCTTTAGAAGGAACCACACAATCTCGGAAAGGCTAGAAACAGAAAACTTGAGCTGTATCTTTGAAGACAAATATTTGCATTTGTGCTTAGCTGCAAGCTGTACTGTAGGCTTTCAGAATTCAGTTCAAATGCTATCGAGCAGCAGTCACTTCATTTTAGCCATTTTAATAAATGCAACAGACAATTAACTTGGTAAAGTTAAAATAGCTTTAATCTAACTGCAGTAATCATGTAGTATAATAATAGGAAAAATAATAGTGAAATATATACAAATATGTACAAAACCAACATCAGGCTCCCCTCCACTGATGAACAATATGTCACCTGGACGCCGCAGGGCACGCCCCAGGAAAGTCCCGGACTGTACTCAGCAGCAGCAGGCAGGGGTTGGATTCAGGAATGCACGGATCGGGATCGAAGGCAGAAGAATCGGACGGAGTCCTCCCCAGACACCGGCCATAGAAGAAGAAGCGCGAGACCCTCGTGATCCCTCAGCTTTATACTGAGTATGACGCATATGGGATGGAATACTCCCTTTGGTCAGTTTTGGGTCACCTGTCCGACCCGCTCCTCCCCACCACAGGGTCACAGGTGTGACCCCTTCTCTGCTCTTTCAGTTCCGGCGCACAAGAAAGTCAGCAGAAGCAAGCATCGACCTTGGTCTCCATAGGGATAACTATAAGCAAGGGCCTTACTGCATACCATTCCTACTGATGTTCCAGCACTGAATATAAACACCGAGCCTCATCACTGCTAGAAGCAGCTACTGTCTGGAAAAACATGCAGTTAATTTCAGAGAGTGCAGCTTCTCAGACGAGGCTTAACTAAAAAGTAAAGTTACTGAAAGAAAATTGGTTCTGTCCTGGCTGAAACCAGAACAACTCCAAAACGCATGCATACTGCAGAGATACAATTCTAAGATGACACAGATTACAATAGCAACATGTGCATCCCAAACAAATGGTCAATCTTCTGCACAGCTGGCAATTAAAAAAGAAATCTGAAGAAGTCATCACTTTTATAATAATGACCTAATAAAAGTGGCAGTCCAACAACATTCCACCAAATCCAAATGTTATTAAAAAAAATCAATAGACATTGGCTATTGAGAAGATATCACCTATACCAGATTTGCCAGATTTTACCAGATGTAGTTTCTCTCAACCTAAATCATTATTTTAGCTTCATACTCAGTTGAGCTAATAATCAAACTCCTTCTTTAAAAGGCGATAAAAAACCACTGAGACAAAGATTTTCTGGTTTTGTAAACAGATACATATAAATAAAAGTAGAACATAAGACTAAAGATCAAATACAACTGACTAACCATAATGGGACTTCTCACAAATATTGGTCCCCCCAAAAAAGCTGTAAGGTATCTTCATGCAGAAGACAACAGGAACAGCCATATTTTTTACATCAACCATTTTTCCCAGTTAAGTCCAGTCAAGGACTCACGTTTACCCGGAAGGTCTCTCTCACAGACCACCTCCTCAGATGTAATGAATCATGCCGTCTCAAGAATGAAGCTTTTGCAAGACAGGTTGTGCTCCCGCTGGACTGGCAGCTGAGCTGCAAGCTCCCCGAAGGCACTGAGGTTCACCATAAACACAGGAGCTTCCTGGTCCAAAAGCAGAGCTGGCTTCTCCAACCCAGCTTTCCAGCCCACAATCACGTAACAGGTTGCTTCAAATAATAGTCATCTACACACGTAAGTATTCCCACAGGATAGGAACGGGCAGGAAATGTTGTCTGGCAGGCATTAGTCACCTTATTTATTTGTTAGCTCTGGGAGGTGCTCAGATAGCCAAGCACAGGCTGCTGCTTCTCAACCTAAACGAAGCTGAGCTGTTTGTACAAGGAGAAATCCGTACCTTCGTATCATCCTCAGACAATTCGCCAGATGGCAAGTTCACTGGACACGAAAAGCAAAGATTCCTGCCTTTAATAACAAGCAAATTCAGTTTGGGTCTGGTTTGGTTTCTGCTGATGGTCTCTCTCCCTTTTCAAATAGGAGGGGGGACACAGGGAGCTGGCAAACAGGCAGGCAAGCTGGAACAATGGACATGGGCAGCCCTTGCATCTCCCCACAGCAGCATTCCCGTGGGCAGCATGCGAGCTGGATGTACAACAAGTGCTATGTTATTGTCACAGTTATGTTTAGGCTAGGCAAGCACGGGGATTTGTCAGCCAGCTGCTGATTAACCCCGACATGCTCGGAAAATCAACAGTCCTAGCGTTGTGCCTCACACCAACTCTGCAGAGCCGCTGGGCTCTGATTTTCTTCTGCAGGGGTTTCACACATTTTCTGAAATTAGATGTCTCATTTTCACCCCAAAAAGTAAAAAATAACTTCATTTCTGTACTCTTTTTTTTTTTTTTATGGTTTCTTCCCAGGGCTGTGGGGAAGGACACAGCACATGCAAAACAGGAACCACACTTTGCAAGTTTTGCCCAAATGCAGCCTCAAGGACTATTGTAAGACAGCAAAGACAAGTAATCTGGCTACAGGGGTGCAAATGAACACCAGCATCACTCAGGCTTCCAGGAACATTATTATTTAATAAATATATTTTAAATTATAACATAGCCAGAGTTATGCTGGTACATATGTTTCATTTTATATTGAATCTTTCAACTCAAGGTTTACACCTGTTCTCAGACACACAAATCCCTCCCCATTCTCCAGCTCAAGCAAACAGGTAAACTAACTATGACTCATTATAGCGTGGTTTGGGGGACTGCCTTAAGGAATGCGGGGTTTGGGGACCTCTGTCCTTTCCTGGCATCGCACAAAGTTTTAAAAAAAGAGAGCTGTATCAATGTATCTTTGGAAAAACAATTCAAAGACAGCTGCCTTTTATCTAAATGGCACAATCTTCAGCAACTATGACCCTACCCAACCTGCCGGTCAATGTGAGGTAGTTCCGGGATGCAATTATTGGCCCACTGCAATTAGTATGCCTGTTGTTTCTGACCTCAGCAGTGCCCCCAGATGCTGGCAGGAGTCAGGATTGGGTCCATGCTGATCGGTATCTCGATAGTTAATTTTTAATTAATCTGCCTCCTTTAATTAACCTTCTGCAACAGTCACATATATACCTCCCCCTGCAATCTAACAGAGTGCAATAACAGAGGACAAAATCACTGCTGCCATCAAACACGGCATCCTAGGCATCACCTTTCAGCTAGAAGGAACAGACTATTTCTTCTGTAACTCTAACTGCCAAAACTTACTTCAGTGGGAAGATATTTTTTACAGTATTGCCATGTAATTTGCATTATTATTATTCAGTTTCACAATTCTCTGAAATAAAAAGCTATTTGCTCTATACCTAACATTCTGTAGAAACAAATGGTTTATCCTCCAGGTAACAGTATTCAGTCAATTCATGGGCATGGAATTTCAAGGTCAGAAAACAGAAAAAAAAGCACAAACTACTGAATTAGCCAATATACCATCTATTTCACCTTTTGTTCTGCATCCTCACTGGATAATTTATCACTCCATGTATTTGAATTTAATTAAGTTGCCACGGGAGATCCACTGCTAAGCTACTAGCATCACCTTACACTTACCCACTGCTTTCATAAGATCGCATTTCACAAGAAGCAACATACTGCTATAGAAACTTCTACTCAATAATAGCTCAGGGCTTCTGATAGCATTATGTTTTAAAGGTCTGTTGATCTTGACTTTGGGCCCAGCCATAAATGAGTAGTTACTACTTCCTGGAATGGCAGCAGTTTTAAAATGAGGGGGATCCTTTATTGACATGAATGTGCCAAATTAACGTCCTGAGCTTAGCAGCCACTTTATAAAGCAGTTCACTGAATGCAACTGAGAACATAGTAGGAAGTACTCTGCCGATAATTTCGTATGATTTCTGCTTTTAGCAACAAGAATTTTAACTCAATCTTGAAAAAAGTTCTTTTTGTCTCCTGAATGCTGGCAAATGGAGAGTGTAAGACAGGCTACTAGTCACCAGTAATGTTCATTCATGATTTTCCAATATCTGGATTTGGTGGTGGTTAGCAAAAAAGGCCAAAAAAGAAAAAGTCTCATTTATAGAAATACGGTAACCAATGACAATATCAAAACCTAAGAAAACTAAAAATCTTTGCTGCCCATCAGCATACAAACAATAGTTACAGGCTCCTCATGTCTACGAGTAGGTAACACAGACTGTAAAACAAGCATGATTACCACAATTTGTTTGTATAGGTCCTGGATACTACCAAAATATGGCATACTTTTCTTGCCTTTTTTAAAAGAACAGGCACAAAATAACTCTGATGCATAAAGGCACAAAAATGTATAGCTTTCACTGAAAACACAAATAGGCCTAAGTGCCTAAGTCAAATGGCCAAATCTATGCCAATATCTTTGGCATAAAGAGAGGATGAGAAGCTTTACAACCAGAATCCAAAATGACACTCTGCGTCCTGAACTGGTGATTCTCTCTCTGGGCAATCAATATCCATTGGTGTTCGTTATCTGCTTGTGCCAAGTCACCCTGAATTAAAACTGCTTTTAGGGGAAAATATCAAAGTAATCATCACCTAGAAGTTGTATTGCCCAAGCTACTGTCACATATAGTGCTAACCAATCCAGGCCATTCACTTTCTGTCCCTGAGGAGCAGCATAAAGATCCTGCTGGTCAGAGTACTGCACTCAGATGATACCCAGAGTAAATTCATTTGCACACTGCATCACCAAAGTAATTTGCAAGACTTGTATGGTAAATTGCTGCTTACACTCACAATAACAAAGGCACAGTTTGCAGCTGCTAACAACTGCTTATTATTTCACTGCAAATTTACCTTCTAATAGCAGAGCACTTGCTGTTTGAATGTTGCTGGAGAAGCTGGGTATAAAACTCCTTTTCCAGCACAACAATAGCAGCCTATATGTTTAAACACAAGCTACATGACAACTGTGTCCCCATTTTATCTGTCCACTTGAAGTTACTAGCTGATGCCACCCAGAACTGCAGTCCCGTTCCTTTCCCTGAGTCTGGTCCTGATCCTGCCAGCAGTTTATGCAGGTGCTCGCATTTCCGCTGACGTCAATAGAGCTGCCTCCAGCACAGCCACTGAGCAAGACCGAGCCTCTCACAAAGCTCACAGTTTTCAGCTTGTTGCTTCAACCAAACATACAGCACCAGACACATAAGCAAATGGTCAACTGATGAAAACTTGTAATTAATTCCTAGCAATCATAAATAAGCGCTCCAACTGTCATACTGCTGAAGAATGACCTTTTTTCCTTATCTTAGTTTCAGCTCTGAGAGATGCTTGCTTGGAGGTACACAGGGATGTATTTTTGTAATGAAAGGGCGTTCTCATCAGCAAGCGCAGCCCCACAATCCTTACAGAGGTAAACCGCTCACCAAAATATTGAATGTCTAATTGAAGCACATGTTAATTTTGCCACATTAAGAAGTCTGGGCTGGATCCCAAAACTATTCATACAAAACGTTACTCTGCTCCTGTCTTTACTAACTTGAGTTATTTGGCTTTACTGGAATTATTATACACTCAGTTAATTCAGAATTCATTCTGTTAAACACTGCCCTCTCCTGGAACCTTCTGACATTTTTCTGACTTCTACAACAAAATTAGTTAAGGCTTTTCCAGTCACTATGAATGCCGTAGTATGTTGTGAACAATTTCAGTCTAATATTGGACAGCTGATGCTCTGCAGGGAGTATCATGATTTACACAACTCTTGTAGCGTATGACTTGTGTATTCCACTGTTATCTACTTACAGGTCTCTAGTGTCATATGAAACATGTGATGTTCCTGAATAAATAAATAGTGTATGAATCTTCCAACTTTCCACAGCTTTTAAAGACTGTAACATTATGGAATAAAAACTGTACCTTCTACAGAGCTTGTTGTGCTGCAGGGCATTTTTGGACTTCCCACTGTCTCAACTTGATTTGAATTAATACTCTATGAAAAAAAATCAAAATTACAGTAACCGTGTTTGAGGCCCATGACATTTATCTGAAAACTCAAAAAGAATATCTAAGACTAGAAAGCAAGTATGTTATAAGCAATACTAAAATGACTGATAGAGATTCCACAGCGTATTTTATCAGTTATCCTCCAGAGGAAACCGGCAGCCGTTCCTCAAGAGGAAACAAATAAAATATTTTCAACAACAGAGAGAAATTACCTGCTGCTTAAAATACACAAGGGATCTAAAGGATCAGATTTAACATTTGTACTTCATTGTTTATAACCTCCTTCATTATGAGAAAAGCAGCACAGCAGCTTTGCACAACAGCTGTGTTCAGAAGCCTAGTTAACCTTGAAACCATCCCTATAAAGCGAGCAATTTTGATGGACAGGCAATACAGAGAGCCTAAACCGCAACTACACGCTGACTGCATGGTAAAGCCAGCCTGGAAGGCAGGAGCCGCTCCCTCCCCACATCTGTGGCCACTGCCAGGCCTGACCCCTCGCTCAGAAACACACACTGACTATATCACTCCTGCTCAAAACGAAGAGGGGGCTAAGATCCAGTCCCTTATTTTAGCAATTACCTTCAAAGACAAGCAAAGTGGGTGGAGGACAGAATGCCTCCTTTTTCATGGTTTCTTCTACAACTCTGCTTGCTTCTAGTCTTTCCCTCTAGTTAGGTTGCCTAGGTGCGTATGTGCCATCTACCACAGCAGCAGAGAAAAGGCATGAATATGTAACCTGAATATGAAAGAAAAAGTCAGGGATGACTCTGGCCTGAAGGCTGAATATTGCAGCCAAACGGATTTGAAAGCCACACAGCTGTCAAGCCACCTTGCTGGGGCTAGTTCAATTTTTCTCTGCTCATCTGCTAGTATGTGAGATACTTTCCTACTCCCACAACTACCAGGCAGAAATAGGTCAACTCCTCCTTCGGACACTACTAAATCTGTCCATCACCAGGCAACAAAATTACTTAAATTATCACAAATTATTGTAATCGTTTTGGATTATCATCCTGGTTTGGCCTTTCTGGTTTTTTCATTACCCTGACACCATCTCATATGTGTCTATTAGTCCCCGGATTTCTTTTCCTCTTGTAGAGAACCTCTCCCCTGCACTGGCTGTGCTGCCTCCAGTGACTAAGACAGCCAAATGGGACACCTCCAAATGCTGCTTAGGGCTCTGCTGAAGGTGCATGACAAACCATGCAGCCTCACCGACAGTCTCTGCTACCACCACAGCAATTTCTGCCCCAAGGAGGTTGCACAGAGTTCAAGCAATTCCACGCTCCTAATCATCACCTTCAGAAGTCTCTCCTCTGGGTTGCCTAGCACAGCCACAAACCCTGTGCGTTTACAATTCTTGAACCGCAAAGCACCTGAAGTTTTCCAGTGAAGGCATGGTTCCCATATGGGTAACCCTTATCTTACTGACAGCTTGTTTAACTTTTCCTTTACTCTTTTAGACTCGTAAGGAGTAGTCTTGTAAGGGACTGAAGGACCTACAGACCAAGGACGGAAGAACATACTTGAGAAAGACTGTGATTTTCTTGCATGAATAAATGCAAAAATAGTTTGTGCTGCTCCCGAAGTCATCCCTTTCACACACACAAATGAAACACTATGTGCCACTATTACTGAGACAAGTTCCTCCTCTTTAGTACGTGTCTTCCTGGCCCAAGCCTAAAATAGCAGTATGGTCATTTATGCAGTCTCAAGATACAATAAACTGAATGTACAATCTTAGTCTGCTGTAGATGAGCTGAATACTCCAGTACAGCAATAAATTCTACCTCTATTTTAAAAAGACTATGTATCGTGAAATTTCTAATGTCCACCTTATGCTCTGAATCCACCTAAGGGCTCCAAGTCCTTGTTTGCAACAGGAAGAAAATTAATTTTACCTTATCTTTGGACATAATACATAGTCTAAACGTGATGGTTTGATCATCTCTCCATGTACACTTCAGGATGATACCTGATGTAAACGAAGTGGACTAAACTATGTGCTCTTCCCATTATTCTGGCATAGTTCTGCTTTATTAAAAGCAGTGCAACACTGACGCTGGGCAGGGGGGGAATACACTCCCCACAACGGAGGATCTAGACTGCTGCAACTAGAGGAATGAGCAAAAGGGAAACCCACAAGTGAAGGGTAGTAGGCCTTTTCCTGAAAATACCAAGTGCAGAATTTTGCAGCCTTTAGGAGTCTTTGTCTCTGAGAACCATGCAAACATCTAACATACCACACTTTCTTTCTCCATTTCAAAGACTGAAAGAAGAACAAGGATTTGATGAGTGCAAGAAAAAGCCAATGAATTAAATAACAACGTATTCTTCCTCACAGTCTTAGCTTTGCTATTCGG
This sequence comes from Steatornis caripensis, assembly GCA_013398225.1. Lineage (NCBI taxonomy): Eukaryota > Metazoa > Chordata > Aves > Caprimulgiformes > Steatornithidae > Steatornis > Steatornis caripensis. Next base: position 331,979 of record VZSC01002964.1, read on the forward strand.
TTGTTATTGTTTCCATGGAAAAGTCACACAAAATTGTAAGTATTCTGCAAGCTACAAACACAGAATAACTTCTCTGCATTGGAACAAATCAAAATCTTGGCAGTGTAGTTACATGAGATTATACATAAGGATTATAAAATACATCACACCTTAAGTTTTTGTGTTAAACATAACATGTGGTCATGTTCTAAGTTTAAAAAAAACATGCAGAATGCAATAAAGATAACTCAAGGAAAATCAGCACACAAATAAGGAAACCTGAAGCTAAGCATAGAAAAGAAAAGCTGCATTTTAAGACCAGAAAAAGAGAAAAGCCTATTTTCAGTGTGTTTTATTTCACTAGTTTTATATAGTCACACAGTCTCAATCTAAAAACATAAGCGAGCATCTGCATTGTTATCAAAGAGCTTGAGCTCTTGTGTTCTCCTCCTTACTGCACTGAAATTGAGATATGTCCTGAAGAATATCACAGTAGCACTCCAGACACCTTACAGTAAAGTAAGACCCACTGCACCGCAACTAAACTCTATAGAAACCTGTACTCTGTATTTCTGCTGTAAATAATAGACTGGAGTTGGCTCTTAATAAAGGCTCCCAGGCATTACACTACCAGACAAAAGAATAGAACTAAATTAAATATTTCAAAGTACCAATGTGAATACAATGGCAATGCAATTAAAGACACAGAGACTTCAAGGAAAGATATTCACTATACAGTCCACAATAATAACAACTTGGGAGGTAAAGGAGGCTTTGACAAAGTTCTCAACATCTCTTATCCTCCAGCTTCACATGTACAATGTGCTACACTCACACAAAGTAAAAGTCCACAAAAGTAATCATGCAATTACACTGGCCATTAGTGATAAAGGCAGCTTAAACTAAAAGGCTACTCAAGAAAAACAAATCTAGTCTGAAGAGTTTATAGCTGGAAATTACTGAAGTAAGTATGTGACTAAGCCCTGAGCTAAATACGTACCTACCTGGTAAAGAAGAGGTCTGTCCCAGAAGTATTTTCTGAAGAGTTTAATGTCTGACTCCAGCAAGTGCTGTGCTGTGTGGCTAAATGTCAGCATCAGAGCTCCTGATGAATGAACAAACTGCACACATGCAACCTCGCTGATCTCTGCTCTTGAAATGTCAAGCGAGTGACTGCCCTGGAAACTGGAACAACACGCTCTTTAAACCAAAGCAGATGCTCCACGCACAGGTAGAATGAAAGCACAGGCACAGTGAGCTTCCTACTCGCCTTCAGCATGGCCTGTTGGGATCCCAACGTGTCCGCTGTGAAAACCGGAGGCAGAAAATCTGAAACGTCCGCTGAAAACACAGCTGGGCAAACAAATACTTACCAATTACTCCATTCAGGTCTGACAACACGCAGCTACTTCTAGCCGTTGGCAGGGAAAAAACAATGTCAGCTCTAGATGGTTATTCACTAGTAAAGTAAGCCAGAAAGAGCAAGCTGTGACACTAGCTATTTCTCCTTATTGCTGTAAATTAGCAATAGTACCTTTTCCTGTTAATGTTGCCATATATAGCAGTAGGACATGACTGGCAGCTAGCAGGTTTGTTATCCTGCAACAGCGAAAAACAGAAAGTATCTCAAGGGAATACAGCATTGTTTGGATGTTACAAACAAATGAGACATTCATAACATAATGTACTGCACCAGTGTCGTAAGTATTTTTTTTTTCAAGCTCAAGTATGGGTAAGTGTCACATAAACCATATGCTGCACAGAGCCAGAACGGAAAGAGCCACATACTAAAATAAAAATGTAAGTCAATTCTTGCATATTTCTATTTAGAAAGAAAAGTCAGCAGTGAGAAGGGGTGTCTGATGCTGAACATTTGGTACCCCAAGACATATAAACAGACACACCACGCAGCTCCTCAGGTCTGTACACAGGAAACTCCAGTCAGCTGAAACATGCCAGAAAGCATTTGTCCTTTAAGTCATTTGTCAATAGAGCTGCTCGCCGGCAAAACAGAGGCATAGCTGCAGCACCAGCTTTGCTGCTGACTCTCCCTTATTCATTCAAATCTGAGCTTTACAGAGGCCACAAAGTCTGCTGAGGTTTTGTGAAAGTCATGTCCTATGGTTCTGTTTATATCTAAATATTTCTCTACATACATTGTAAGGGATGTCTTTACTTGTCGGTACTGAGTTGGGATTCAGCTGCGATAGTGCTGGGAGAGGTACCTGATGGTGCAGCTACTACTCTGTCACTTAACTGACTATTAATTGACTTGCAAATGTAATGAAGGACGCAAATCATCAACTTCCTTTAACTGTAAATACAAGTTTTCCACTTAAAGTGGTAATAATGGCAAAAAGCGATGGAAACCAATACAAAATAGGCAACTCTTTTGAGAAAAACAGCAGTACTCCCCATATCCCTTAACAGATAGGAGTTTTTCAGAGGAAGCAGCAAACCATTATACTCAATTTCCGAAGACCTCAACAATTTTAGTGTGCCCATTTTGCAAAGCCAAATCTAATGGTGTTGCTCCATCCTCATTAGGTAATGCTAACGCTGATGACCCTCCAGACTGCACTGCTAAGAACTGGGAAAGCTTAACCAAGCCCAATTTCATCACAAGATGCAGAAGATTTTCTTTATGTTTAGGCTCTGAAAAAAACACAGCAAACAAACAAAATCATCAATAACAAAACACAGAATCGTATTTGCTAGGAAGCATCAAAAGAAACTTGCTATCATCTGCAGAACCAGCACAGCTTAGGTTCAGACCTACAAAAATACTCTGGCAGAATCCGTCTTTCACCGACATCAACAGAGTTAGCTACTTAATTGCATCTGTGGAGCTAAATGAGGATATCCAAACACTATCTAGTTTCAGCGGTCAAAGAAAAAAGTTTGAATTAGAGAATCTCAATATTTCTGTCTTGCTTTGTGTATAGCATAGCATTCAGCACAAGAGATGCCCCAATATACTACAGAAGATAGTTAAGAGACAATTTTCCAGATGCTTTGCATTGCCTCAGCAACACAAAACATCTGGCAGCAACAATGTTCAAGTATCTAAACTTCAAAAAACTCAAACAAACAACAAAAAAAAAGGGCCTGATTTCACAGCAGGCTGCTTACCAGCACCATCAAGAGATCCTTAGCAGCACAGTGAGCCACAAGCTAACAGGCATATGGGTAAAATATACAGGATAATTCTTGTCTCTCTTTTCAGAAAGGTGACCTCACCTGCCAATACTTCCTCTCCACTTTTTAGCACATAATCATGAAGCTCAATGGGATGAAGCTTAAAATAAAAGAGTACACAACAATGACTTAGTCACTAGATGCTGATTCTCCACTCAAGCCCTACCCTTGCCCTTATTCAAAGAAGGGTTTATTTCTCTACATACATTCTCAAACACAAAGCCTCTGCACTTTAAAAGCAGTAAATAAAATTCAGCTAAAGTGCCACTCAACCTGCTCCTTACACAGATATTTTGGTTTGAATTTAAATATAAGGATATTTTCACAAGGGTCAAGTATTACAGGGCAGTCACTCCACAGCTCTCAGAACAACTGGTTAAAATCTATTAGGTTTCCAGTGATTTATGAAATTCCATTGAAATTTACCATCCTGCTTCAATGGACTTTTTCTTTCCTGTTATCTAACCAGTTCAGAATGTGTTATTGAAAATTATACACTCCAGTGGCAAAGGAAAGGTGAAGCTCCTGAAGCATACGTAGGTACATGCACACATTTGTGTAAATAATACAGTCAAAATCAACAGCAAATTGCTGTCAAATTTCCTCTCTTCATCAATACTTACAAGATAAAACTGTCTGATGGAAAGCAATCCCCAAGCAGAGAGAATAGTTACGTAGACAAAAAAGGTAATGAACACATTTTTCAGAAACACGCATTGAGGAAAGGTATCATACAGTTACAAGCAAATACAGTGGCTGACTCCTATTCAGTTTTAAGTACTCCCTCTGAAAGTGTTGGGAATATTTATTTTATAGAATCATCAATAAAAAAAACAACCTTGAAGAGTCCTCAAGAGGTCACTAGTCCAATCCTTGCCTTAAGGCAAGACTGGCTGACCTAAATCGCTCCCGACAGATGTTTGTCTCATCTGTTCTAAAAACCTCCCAACGACGAGGGGTTTTCATAACCTCCAGCAGGTAATCTACACAAGGGATAATTTTACCCTCACAGTTACAAAGATTTGAAATGTCTAACCTAGATCACCCTTTCCCAGTATGAGCCTGCTGCTTCTTGTCTCATCGGAAATGGGCATGAAAAACACTTCATTCCTTTCCCTTCACAGCTTCCTTTTACATAACTGAAGGCTGCTGTCACGTCTCAGCTTAGTACAACCTCTCTGGACATCTTAACAGGAGAGTTGCCTTCGGCAAAGCTGGAACTTTTGGAACGTCCTCTCAGAGCTGGGGGCGAAAATCTTTAGCCTCCTTTGAAAATGTTGGACTTGAAGTGTTATAGTATTAAAAAAAACCCAGTATCTCCCTGCCTCATAAAGCCAGAATGGCAAGGAAAGTAAGCAACTTCTCTGCCCCTCCACAGAGGAAATCACTGTGGGATCTCCACTGGTCCTCAGTTTTTGCTCTGAATATTTGGTGGCAACTCACCCAGACTTTTTACCTTTCTGTTTCAAGTGGAATTAAAACTTTCAGACAGAGTCATATCCCAGAAAACCAGGTCAAGCTTCCTTCAATAAATGAAACAAATTCCAGACATCAGAGTAAAAGGGAGCTTCAGGACACAGACTCTAGCACTCTAACAGCCAGCAAACCTGCATGTAGCATCTGAAACATTTATTTCATCGCAATTCTAACAGAAGCAGACACATTAACAAGAGGAAGCGAGGATTCTTTAAACCAGAATATAACTAAACATATACACAATATGTAGCTACATATTTCTAGAACACACAGAAAACATCATGTGTCATTATTTAAAAAAAAAAAAAATCTTCAAACTTCCTGTTACTTGTGGCTAGTCAACACATGATCTGGTACACTAGCCTGCCCACGCAACACTTATTTTCTCCCCAGGTTTTGGGCAATAAAATTAGTTCTCGACCTCCTCATTTCAGATTCTAGGCAAACGTGTCCACCTGGACACAGGATCTGTGGCAGGATCCTAGGCCACAGAGGAAAGTAGTGAACTAAGGGGTATTTTCCTCAAAGGTCTGCAAAATATTTCTGATTTCAGTCTTTGGAGACAATGATCATTGCTGCATTTTAGTCACCAACATTAATCATTAATAGTATGAACTGTAGTGTTCACATATCTATTAAGTGAGATGGTATATGTTTCAAAGTCTTCAAGTGCATGCAACCTTCAAGTGAAGTCCACGGAATCCAACTTAAAGATTTGCAGAACTGCTTTGCTAAACAGCGATATGGAACCATAGGATGGCTTGGGTAGGAAGGGACCTTTAAAGACCACGTACTCGAACCCTCTCCCATGGGCAGGGACACCTTTCACTAGATAACTTGCCCAAAGGCCCGTCCAACCTAACTTTGAACACTTCCAGTAATAGGACATCCACAGCTTCTCTGGGCAACCTGTTTCAGTGTCCCACCATCTTCATCATAAAAAATCTCTTTCTTATATCCAATCTAAATATACCCTCTTTCAGTTTAAAACCATTGCCCTTCTGTTGCTACAGGTCTTTCTCCATCTTTCTTATAAGCCCCCTTTATACATTGAAAAGCTGCAATAAGGTCTCCCCAGAGCCTTCTCTTCTCCAGGCTCAGAGGAGAGGTCTTCCAGCCCTCTGATCATTTTCATGGCCTTCCTCTGGACCCGCTCCAACAAGTTCATGCCTTTCTTGTGCTGAGGATCCCAGAGCTGGATGCAGCACTCCAGGTGGGGTCTCACCAGAGCAAAATCCACACAGTGCGTGAGTGGCTGGCTATAAGTCGGCTCATAGTGAATACAGAGGCATGAGGAACTGATTCCAACTCACAACTTCAAAGCCCAGCCAAGAACTACTAACAAAACACCTTGGTCTGCCGGGATCTGAGACCTTCTTCTACGGAGGAACATTTAAATGAGCAGGTCTCAGGCTTCCCAAAATCTGTTCAGAGACAGTGGAAAAGATGGCTGATGTGCCACTTCAAAAATGGGAGACTTCAGTTCAACATTCTCCTAGGCCAGATGGGATTTGAACTCACACACATCTTCAAACTTCCTCTGATCACTCACCTGGTGGCAGCACGCCCTGTCCCGTCTGTTGCAGAGTAATTGAACATGGGTCACGATGCAGAAGGAAATCCAAAGGATGCGGGGCAGAAGACCGAGAAAGCAGCAGACAGCCTACAACGCAACAATCAGCTGGGAGAAGTCTCTGCTGTTTGGACATGGATGCGTTTCTCATTATACTGTCATCAGATGTGAAAAACAAGGCTGGGAGCCCGGGTGTCTCACTTGCTCGCCAAATGCCCTTACCATTAAGACACAGTATGAAAACTTGTACCAGGATCTTCCCTTTCCCTAGCTGTGTTTCCAAATAGAGATTGATAACACCATCTGTGCTCTGCACTGGCCACAGCACTATTTCTGTACTCCTCCCCAAGGACTTCAGCAGACACAAGGCTACGTCACCAGTCTGGACCCCAGCAGAGCACTGCCGGACACCAGGCACCTTTGTCTGGCGTGTTTATATGTAAACCAGGGAGTTCGAGTTTAGACATCCAAGAAATGCTGTGGTCCGAAACACAGGCCCTGAACAAACATTAAGCACTTCCAGGTTAAAACGTTCACTAAAAACAGGTGTTCAGAATTGTTCCTTGGTCTGGAGTAATTAATTCTGCTGAAGTCCCACTTTAGAAAACAAAGTGGTTTCTTTGGATGCTTCCAACCAGACCATTTTTTCTACATATAGTGTTAATAGCAGCCAGCACATTAAGTCCATCTAATTGAAACACAGACAAATATACCAACCAGTATTAAGCACAGTAAGCATCTGATTAGATACTAACCAGACCCCAATCCTCAGATTAAAAACACAGAAATAAAAAGGCAAACTTTACTCTGAACTCCATCCTCTGGTTACAACTTTGGCCCCCACCCACTGGGTTTCAATGCATATTGTAACACTGTAAAAAAATCAGTAAACTTGCTCTGGGCAACATAAGGTCAGGACTTTCCCACTCCCCAAAAAGAAGCCTTCCCTAACAACGGACAGCATACTCTCTTCTCAGGCACTATGGCAAATAAAGTTACTCTTTTGGCAGCCAAATCTTAAAAACAATGCAGTACGAGTAAGTCTGCTACAAAATAATCTAGTTTTTAAAATATCTAATGAACAGTAATTAATCTCTGTGATCTTAAAACACCATCTACAACAATAACTTCTATTACCTCACCACAAATATTCTAGTAACTAATTTTTATGTGTCCAACCTAACAACCTTAAGCTAAATTTGTTCATAGCTAGCTTGAATGCACGTGGCAGTGGAACCACCCAGCGGCTCCACCGGCTGTTTTCACCCCTGATGCACTTAGTTAGAAACAGCACTCACATTCCTCCCCATCTTCACCTCTACAGACTGTCTGTTTGCTGGGCTACTCTTCTACTGCTACCACCTGGCTTGCCCAGGAGTGAGCAGAACCTGATGACATAAAGCAACTACTAGTAGCTTCATGATACTAAAATCTGAAATAAAAATCGTAAAGTCAGAAGGATAAATGGGAAGGTAAATAAAATTCTTTCAATACAAGGAAAGTATTTTTCACCACGAGGATGATCAAACACTGGGACAGGTCACGCAGAGAGGTTACAAACTGTCCGTCCTTGGAGGTGCTCAAAACCTGACCGTGAGCAACCTGACCCAACTTTGAAACTAGCCCTGCTCCAAGTGGAAGGTAGGACCAGGGACTTCCAGGGACCCCTTCCATCCAAATTCTGCTCTGGTTCTATTCCAGGATCAGAAATATCAAAGCAAAAAACCCAAAAAGACATGTTGACTGATAACAAGCTTTTTAAACAGACCTGCCTAAAAAGAAAATACTTGCACTAAAAACAAGGTAAAGTCCTGAAACAGCTGGGGTTTAGCATTTCTTCTCTTAAGAACAATTTCCAGTTTCAATCCTCCTCTTTCACTACCTCCTCTTATAGCTACTCACTGTGACAGAACAAACTGCATTTTCCCACACTTTTCACTTTCTTTTCCCCTTCTCCTGAGGAAGATTTCAAATGTGGCAAAATGGGAGGGCGAGGGGTTGAGGGGAGAGAACAACAATAAAAAAACAACAACAAAAAGACTGTGCTGTGAAAAAACAACATAATTAACTCAACTGCATTCAGTGGCGAACAGGAAGAAAATAAGGAAAAAATTAAAACACAAGCCTTCTTCAACATACTCATATTTAAATGGTATAAAATACCATTTTCTATCAAGATACAAACCCAACAATTCGTAAGATCTGAAAGATGCATTGCTGGCTGGTTCATACAGGGTCAGCTGCTGCAAGGCAGGTGGTGCTGTAAAAGATATGCACTATCACGACGTTGTTTTGCATCGCATCCCGTTTCTCCAGCCAAAACACTCTGAGTTATGCAGAGCTGAGCCAAACACAGTCTGTTTTAAACATTGAATAAATCTGTTTGTTCTTCCTTGCACCTGAATCCCTTCCTATATCCAAAACAATAAACTAAAACCAAATATTACTCTCTGACAGAAATGACTAAGCTCTTTCTGGGCTATGAATCTCACTCATTTCCTGGAAGGAGACTAAAAACCTCAGGACTTGTGACTTGAAAACTAGGGGGAGACATCAAAACTGGCTGACAAATTCCAGTTTTTCCTGGCTTTGTATTTTTTATGCATTATTGTTCATTTTTTCAATTTCTCCATTAGGTATGAGATTGTTTATCAAGCCGTCTCCAGTGCACCCCGCTGCTGTAAAAACACACACAAGCAAATAGACAGTGAATAGAAAGCGGCTGCGATGCACAGCACCAAGTACATGACAGGGCTGCAGTGACACCTCGCCTTGCCACTTACCAAATAACTGGAACATCCCTCTTTTCTTCATTTAGTTCCGCTATTCGTCATACCTTTATCAACTAACTCCTGGAGGCTGGCATCAATGCCGCAGAAAAAAAGGAGGAGATGGGGGAAGGTTAAGCTCCATCGCAAAGGTGGACTTTAAGTAGTCTTGTCCCAGCAGTTTTAGCCCCAGGAGTGTTAAAGAAGGCTCGCATCCACCAGACCCACATGGTAAAGGATGCATGTGGTGCCGCCACCTACACTGTCAAGTGAAGTTTCAGTTTACTGCTTGGGAGACTCNAGGGCGAGGGGTTGAGGGGAGAGAACAACAATAAAAAAACAACAACAAAAAGACTGTGCTGTGAAAAAACAACATAATTAACTCAACTGCATTCAGTGGCGAACAGGAAGAAAATAAGGAAAAAATTAAAACACAAGCCTTCTTCAACATACTCATATTTAAATGGTATAAAATACCATTTTCTATCNAATTAACTCAACTGCATTCAGTGGTGAACAGGAAGAAAATAAGGAAAAAATTAAAACACAAGCCTTCTTCAACATACTCATATTTAAATGGTATAAAATACCATTTTCTATCAAGATACAAACCCAACAATTCGTAAGATCTGAAAGATGCATTGCTGGCTGGTTCATACAGGGTCAGCTGCTGCAAGGCAGGTGGTGCTGTAAAAGATATGCACTATCACGACGTTGTTTTGCATCGCATCCCGTTTCTCCAGCCAAAACACTCTGAGTTATGCAGAGCTGAGCCAAACACAGTCTGTTTTAAACATTGAATAAATCTGTTTGTTCTTCCTTGCACCTGAATCCCTTCCTATATCCAAAACAATAAACTAAAACCAAATATTACTCTCTGACAGAAATGACTAAGCTCTTTCTGGGCTATGAATCTCACTCATTTCCTGGAAGGAGACTAAAAACCTCAGGACTTGTGACTTGAAAACTAGGGGGAGACATCAAAACTGGCTGACAAATTCCAGTTTTTCCTGGCTTTGTATTTTTTATGCATTATTGTTCATTTTTTCAATTTCTCCATTAGGTATGAGATTGTTTATCAAGCCGTCTCCAGTGCACCCCGCTGCTGTAAAAACACACACAAGCAAATAGACAGTGAATAGAAAGCGGCTGCGATGCACAGCACCAAGTACATGACAGGGCTGCAGTGACACCTCGCCTTGCCACTTACCAAATAACTGGAACATCCCTCTTTTCTTCATTTAGTTCCGCTATTCGTCATACCTTTATCAACTAACTCCTGGAGGCTGGCATCAATGCCGCAGAAAAAAAGGAGGAGATGGGGGAAGGTTAAGCTCCATCGCAAAGGTGGACTTTAAGTAGTCTTGTCCCAGCAGTTTTAGCCCCAGGAGTGTTAAAGAAGGCTCGCATCCACCAGACCCACATGGTAAAGGATGCATGTGGTGCCGCCACCTACACTGTCAAGTGAAGTTTCAGTTTACTGCTTGGGAGACTCCAACAAAGATGCAAAACACTACAGGTTTGTACTGGAGCCAAACACTCCCTCGAGCTGCTTGGTTTAAGACACTTGTTTATTGAGTGCCACAGGAATGCTCAACACCAAGCAGGGACACTCTCTCAGCAAGCAGCAGAGAAGGGCTCTCCAGCCCTGTGCCAACCCAAGGCTGGGGTCTAGGTCAGACCACAGCTTCATACCTGGTCTCTCCAGCAGCAAAGCAGACTCCTGAGCCCCACTATTTATATATTGCCTTAAACAGGAAACTTAATCTCTTGTACCTCTTCCAGTACTTGCTCTACTGTCACTCTGCGTATCACCATCTCCTCCAAGTGCTCGTAGCGTTTCCCAAAAAAGCCCCTTCATGGTCTGGGGGATGTCAAACATCTCCTCTCTGCTATTATTACCACTGATCAGGAGATGAGGATCATACACTTGCTAGGGACCTACAGGTTGAAGCATGTTTGCCAGTATCTTGCCTCATGCCACAGGTTTCTTGGTCAGCACCAGCCACTGGGAGACACTCCTCTGCTTCTCCATGACCAGGCTAGCATCCTCCTCCCTCTGCTCCACACAGTTTCCAAATGGCCAAACTCCTACAGGGCCAAAAATGTGTCTGTTTCTCTAACACCCTAAACTGTCTGACCAAATATATATATTAGCTGTCCTCACAAATCTCACCACACCACTGTTTATGTGCTGTTCCCAGTGTTTTTCTAATTCCATTAAGGAGAACAAGCATTTTGCTCCCCGCCTCCCTTTCCTTCTGAAGGAAAAAATATAAAATTCCAACTGAGGAAAAGACATAAACAGAATTTTCTTTAATTTACATCAAAAATACAACATGCATCAGCCACATATGAACTGGTACAGCTTAGCAGGAATGTGTTTAACACCAAGTGGAAATAGTAACATGATTTACAAAGAAAAGGGCAGGGAGAGAGCCATAAAGTCAAAAACGCCACAGAAAATGGAAGAGTGTTCCCCAAAGGCAGACTATAAAGCAGTGAGGATTGGTACTCAAGTTCACTCCACAAGACCTATTCCTGAAAAACAATGACACAGCATTTACAAAATAAAACGGAAATCCTCCTTCTTCATGAAAGGGAATTTAACAAGTATAGATGTTCTTCCCTTCCCAATGATCCACTACTGATTTTCATAATTCAGGCTGTAATTGTATTGCTTCTATTAATAGCCTTAAACGTAAAAGAACACTCATCCTCTTGAAAATAACTGTCAACAGTGGCAAACCTTGTAGCAATTGTTCTCGTTTGATTACCAGCAGTTAAGTCACCCATACAACTTGAACTCACCCTCCCAGCAATGCCCTTAAAACAAACAGAAACTGAGATGCCCTCAGCTTCTTGTATTTAAGGTGGACTCCTTGCAAGGTCCACAACCCTGTGCTCCCCCTCCCGCTCCGACAGCCAAGGGACATAAGCCAGAGTGCACCACAGACAAATAAGTTGCAGTGAAGATGCTGAACCTATGTCTGATGGTCCTTGGGCACTGCCAGTCCTAAAAGACTGCCCTAACCTGATGGTACTAAGAGAGGAAAGGTTACTCGGAAGCATTTTTCTCATCGAGATTAAACCACTCCATCTTTCTTTCTTCTTTTTTTTTGGTAAACTGTGGGAAGATTCTCTTCTTTTTTTAGCAGCTCTAACAAGTTATTCTTATTAATACTGAACACTGATTATCTCCACAAATCGAATGATCCAATTTTCAGAAGGAAAATATCCTTTATGAAGGGGCAATCAACAAGAAAATCAGCTGCTTCTTCCTCCTCCCTACCTCTCCTTCCCCTTTCTTCAAACCCACCAACAAATAAATCTCTAAGCATCGCACCTCTGTTGGGTCGCCAGTTTCCTGTAGCAGCCAACTGCTCGTGGGCCAGGTGATCTCAACATCTGCCCAGTTTGTGTGACTGAGCAGCTCCTGACATGGCTGTCATGGAGGCACTTATTACAAGAGAGGATTACCAAAAGATTTGTGCTTTCTTGTTTCTTTTGTTGAACTTTAAGTAATGTGGCTAACAAGTCCTGACCTGTGCAACTGCACTAAATTCCTGAATTATTTGCAATGCTCCCTAGACAATCCAGGCTCTCTCTTTATCCAATCACTTTTGTACCTTATAAAGGGAACACAAACACTTTTTCCGAATACCAAAACTCCTAAGAATACATTATTCTTCTATCTTTCCATCAACCCGTATGTTTCTAAATCCTCATAAATATGAGTGAGGTCCAAAAACGCCAGATGGTGCAATAATTTTCTTGAGCTATGTGTCACTCTAAAGTAATTTTTTTCCAATAATAGCCCAGCACCTCTGAAAACTGACAGAATCTCACAGCATGAGGTCCTAACTAGTGACGGATGGTAGCACCCACGTCTTTCCTAACATCGATACTAAGAAGAACATCCTGACACCGTCAAGTGTCAAGACACCATCAGACCTTTGGGGCAAGGAGTTGCAGAGACAGCAGGTAGGGAAAGAAGGTCTCATTCTCTTTCTGAATCCTCATAAATACCCTGTTTCTCACCCCTTTTGATCTTCTGGAGCATGGGGAAGAAACAGAGTGCTGGGACAACCTTTGATCGCCTCATGGTGGAAGATGAAGAACCTTCTTCACTTCTCACCTGTGCTGAGATCTGAAGTCCTCCTGCCCCAGTCCGTCCTCTTCTCTGTCCCTCTCCTCCCCCTGCACACACAGGGCTCCCTCAGCCACACGCAACCCTCAGCTGTGCTTGGCCTCTTGGATTTGAGGACAAAAACACAGTGACGGGGACAGCACAATGAGCAACATACCTGAGTCAGTGCTTCTGAGAGTCAGGTTAAAGGAGAGTATGTAAGAAGAATCAAAACTATACTTTCAGAAAGGAGAGAGAAAGGATACAGGAGCCAAAGAAAAATTACACAAACTGCTTAGATGACACCAAAATAAATGTCAGGCCCAGCCCAAGCCTGGACCTCAGAGAGACACAAAGGGAATGACTGAGCTCCCTTAGGTTGAAGGAGAAGCTGTCCGAAAAGCTTTCAGGAGCCCCCCACTCAACAAGGGTGGCCAGTAAGCACTGCCCAGGCAGGACTGCACTGAGAGCTCCTCACTGTGCATCAGCATTGCTACCAGGATCCAGAAATTCAGATCAGTTTTTGTTTTATTCAGAAACAAGGGGAAAGATTCCAGCTTCATTTAAGATCAACAACTGGAGTACAAAGGGAGATGTTTCCTCTTCAGTGCAACAGTGCCCACATGGCAATCTCTAGTGCACCATGTTCAAGACAAGCTCGTGTAACATTTCAAACGTTCACAGACTTTATTTGGTGACTGGAGCACATAACCCTGCTTTTCCACTGTACTCAAACTTTACTTACGCATAATACTCAAATCTGAAAAGTGAACAAAGTATGAAAAAGACACAGAAACAAAAAAGTACAAGTCCTATAAAAGTCTCATGAGGCCAACACACTCTTTTCCATACAAATGTTGCAGTACACGTGAAAATTAACAATTATCATAACTAAAAATTAAAGAACTTTGCTAATTGGATAGTAGCTGCCCTGGCAGAGCTTAGTCTGGTACCAGCTGAGCTGATCTCCAATCCTCCGGACCCACAACATACCCAGCATAAACTTCCCCATGTTCCAAGAAAGCAGGTACCCAGACGGCTTTGCCCGAGTGTCTCTGAGTATCATTGGTATCCTGCCTATGCCTCTGCATTGAGCTTCAACGGGTTTTGATGAAAAACTTGGTCAAGTCTGTAAACAAAACTACAGCTGATTTCTTCAGGCTTTGAATCAAGGTCTTCATTGCTAAGATCCGACAGCCATTCCAGCAGTTGAGTAATGTGAACAAATATTTACTACACACCAAAATGAAACTAGGAACGGGTTTGGAGGGGGTTTTTTCCTCTCCTGTCTAGGCAGTATTTCAATGAGACTTGGTATTTGTTTTTACATCTCTTGAAAGAGCTGTTTACAACAGAAAGACAAAAACCATCCTTCTCTGAGGAAGGCAGTAGCAGTTTTCAAGCTATCTGTCATTAAGGATTAGAAAGATTTAAACAGGAAAAAATGCCCTCACCCAAAGAAACGGGCTAAGTAAGTGCTGTGTTTTTACTTCCCAAAAGCTTGCATGAGTCTCTCTTTCAATTTGGCTCATATGGAGACTGCCTGTCCTCCAATTTTTAGCAATTTAAAGTACTAAAAGGAAAACAGCCTGAAGTACCAAGTTTTCAATGAAAAACATGTGAAGCCATCAAGTTTAACACTGTTTCCAATCTCAGCTATAAATCAGCTGGGTCTGCAAAAAAAATCATACTCTTCAGCAAAACCTGACTAGTTTTCTGTTTGCAATGAAATCTGAAACCAGGAAAATTTCACCTGATTTTGTTACAAAATTTTTCAGTAGCATACTCTAATGTGAAGTTTTGTGTATATTTTCATCCCACTTCCTCTACAATAAAAAAACCCCACAAAACTTCTTTAACTATATTCTCCCCAAAGAATCATCACAGTCATAAAGCATAAACACTGACAGAACCATGAGAAAAATCATGTTTACTTTGTACATCAGAATGCCTACTGTAACACATTCTTCCGTTTTATGACCATCTCCTTTTTGTCTGCGTAATTAAAATATCTCACTTGGTTGGAATCATGGCAGCAATATTTCACTGCTACAATTCTTGCTTTTTTTAAATAGACAGATCTTTAATCTTGCAAAGGTAGAGTCCATTTATAAATAAAGAATTGCATTCACAGTGAGTCAAGGCACAAAAAGCTTCTGGAATGACTGAGTCACAATAACCATATATTAACCAAAAGGCTGCTTCATAAACCTCTGGGTACAAACCAAATCTCTGATTGCCCCTCTCATACTTGAACAATTTTTCATCTTAACCACAAAATAAAGCACAAGGTTTGAGAAGTTGGGATAAAATGGTGAGATACTCTGTTCTGAACTGTGCACCAAACCACTGTTAAAAGCTTTCCAAGTTAAAATAAAACCTTTTCACCTTCTGAGTAGCTCCCGAGGGTGTTCCAGGTCGATGGCAATTCTTCACAAGCAACGACCATCATTAAATCGTTATCCAGGGACCGCAGATCTTTTATCCGGATCCATCGCCCAAACTCATCCAGCAACATCTCGTCACTAGCAGCAGTGACACATTCTGCGTGATCAACCAGCAAGAAAGACAACTTGCAAGAGAGATTCCCTCTGTAAGTGATGGGACAGATGCCAAGGACCACACGTGAGTATCCCCTCGTGTACATTAACACAGAGACAGAAACTGCTTCTTGTCATCCATGACCTGTAATTATAATGGAAATTAATCACTAACATTATCTATATTCAGAAAATACACTAGGTTTTCCTCATTCACCCCCACCTATAAGAGCTGTGACTACTCATCCAGAATTATTTTATTCTTCCTTCTGGTTACATCTGTTTGTCGTAGGACATCCACCAACCATTTCTGGTGATGAGCTTGGATTCAACTGGACTGTGAACTGCCAGTCCTCGCAATTATACTGACATAATTAATTCCAGAACTAGTCTTGCTAGGTGAAGTTCTTTAAGCACAATGGAAAGAAGAAGTAACCATATCAGGATGAAATTCCACAAATCAAAAGCCCAAATGTTCTTGGATAAGAACTAAGAAAAATGAGACACTCATGAAAAGAGTGGCAGAGTGGCCTGCCACACAAACTGAGTAATATATCTAGTTATTAACACCCATTTTGTACCTACCCTGTGTCTCCATGTAGGCCAAAACTCAGAAGCTGTTAACTAATGCACACTTCATGCTTTTGCCAAACTTGATTAAATGCTGTATTAACTCTCTAACTTACAGCTGGGACCCTTGAAGCCCAAGACAGTTTGTCTCTCAAACCTCTAAAGCATCTCGTGCATTCCTCCTCCTCCTTTGCTATATGAGAGATGGTGGATGGCATAAATACAAAAGAGGTGCAAACCATACCTCTTACTGGAAAGCTAACCATGATGTACTATGGATGCAAATCTGTATTTTCCAAAATATCGCTGAATAACTACAAGTATATATGCAACCTAGTAACTGCAGGAGCACGTACTTACCACATCTGCAGTTGCTTTTAAAGTGCTCTGTGTTCCCTTATGTTTAATTTGCCACTACAAAACAACACTAAAATCAGCAGGGCTATATTTTAACCTTACACTTTATTTTCATCTGTTCACGGCTTCTGTGGGAACAGGCAGAGGATTAAGTGTTGCCTATAACCTGCTGGTTTTTTTCATAGAGCAGAAGCTATCATTTAACAGTGTCATTTCAGGTCTCACACTCTCAAAACAAAAACCCAAACAAAAAACCACCGAATTTTGCTACACTGGAATACGCCTAGCTCCAGTTGTAATACATGACAATCACTTACCATTTACAAGACGAAAGGAGCCACCACGCAACAGTAGCAATCTTTCCCTTGTTATACTGAGTAGCTCTTTTCAGACTCTAAACCTCCTTTAGAAAACAGGAACAAATAACAAGCGGATCCTATTGCACAGGTACATCATGTCTATAGCCACCCACTCATACAAATGAAAAGGCCACACCATGCACACAATAAAGGTCACAATCAGGGTTTGTGGTTGTCCATGAGGGGGACAACATCAAGGCACAGAGTCAGCTGGGAGGCAACACAAATGCCCCTTGTTTGCAGCAAGTCATTCCTGGAACGGTTTGCTGACACTTCTGCACTGCATACAGCTCCAGCAGAGCTCCAAGCATCGCACACCTCCACCACAAGGGCCTTGCAAGCCGGGCTGACTGCTGCATCCAAGGAAGGTTCAGAAAAAAACATGTCTTTTGCAAGTGTTAGGATGCCCAGAGGCGAACAGTTGTGGCATAGAATTAATTCACATGAAAAATGACGCCATCCCTGAAGACTTCACTTTAATGCACACCCCATTATGCAAGCCCAGTAACACTGTCTACGGCTGACACTGTGCTGACATGGATTGCTACGAAAGGCAGAATCACCTATGGTCAGTCAAACTCAGCCTGGATCCTAAAGACCGTCATTCAATTCCTGCAATTCCTCCATTACAGAGCCAAAAAAAAAGAGTTATATCAAATTGTCCAGTTATGCTCAGCTTCGAAATGGGGGTAGGGTATAGCAAAGAGATAAAAATGTAAACAGGAGCTAATGCTCACCTGGAACAACGGACTGAAGAGTGTTGTCACTAACTCGCTCAGCAAACATTATATCCCTCTTCAGGGATCCATCATAAACAAAGTAAAACTCAACATCCTCTGGGAGGTAAGCATCCTTGTCAAAGTTTGCATGTACAGTCACCTGTCCCTGAAAAATGAAAGCGCTTTCAGAACACCCAGTAAACTTCTCATCTCCAACAAACCCATTGATATACTTCAGACGCCAGTTTATTATAACCTTTTCAACTCTACTATACAGAGGTTGTGATCCAATGACAAATCTGCAGTTTTCTACTTCCGCTTGGACAGTAACACTGGTTTTATGCCTGCACAAGCGAAGGTGATTTTAAAAACTGCTTTTTGAATATGTCTTTCAACTAATGCCTTTCATCCCGACCCACAAAAATGTAACTGACTTTTTATTTAAAATGCATCAGAATAACTGAGTCAGTGAACCTCAGTGTTTCGCTATTTACAAAAGCACACTTTATATTAAAACAATGTAAAAATTCAAAAGTGCTTGAAATTATATTATGCTCAGTTTACAAAACAAAAGCACTGATGTAATTCTACAACTGACTATGCTGGTTTCAAAGAATACTAGTTCCCAGATATCTGCTCATGGGTTTCTTTATAGTAAATAGAAAGCAACTAGCCAAGAAAAATCTGTCATACAATAGCTTCAAAAAAGAACAGGAAAGGGATCAGAGAAGCAGCAAACAATAACAAATGCCTCACATGTCTGAGGGAGGAAATTTAGATGAAGTTGCATTTCCCTGAAGAGGAGGACAGTGTGCTCAACCACAGCCCCGGCTGCCACAGTTGTGCTAAATAAGACAGGACTACCCCAACATCTGGCAGAAACGGTGTTTTCTGGAAAACATGATGCAGAAGAATATCACAGCCGTTCACACTTCCAAATGATGTCTGCCCAGCCACTATTCAAAACAGTTACCACAGCACTGACTCCACTGGCTCCATAAACAAGTCTGGTAAAAACCTGTACCAAAGCACGACACTGTAGCATGGAAATTTCTGTGGCTGAAAACGACAGTCATGCCCTGACCGTCCTGACAAGCACCCGGCTCCTTCCCCTGTTCATTATATGGCAGGCATACACGTTACTGCAGCGAGACTCTTGCCGCCCCCCACAACACCACATCTTCACCTGCCTTCCCCAAGGACATCTTTCTCGTCACTCGTAACAATGTGAATCCTGCATTTGTTTTCCTCTTAAATACAAGCGGGTCTACTGAACTAGGGGTGAAGAGGCAAAGGCTAGTTTGAGGCACAAAATCTTCCTTAGACAGGAATGCTCCTCTAAGGATAGATGTAAACAACATTAGGAGTCCGGTATCGACCGGCAAACATGCCTGTCATCCCCAGAAACTGGTAACACACCTCTTCTTAGTAGCCTGAAAGGTTATTATAACTCCGAACTGTTTTCTCCTATTTCTCTTTGGGTTTTGCACCGTTATACTTAGAATTTATTATTGTTATTAGTAATAATAATTTATAGTCCTTTTTTAATATAAATCTCATCATGCTAGTTGTGACTAGCCATTTTTGTCTGTTGAGTAATATTACAGATAGCTATCTTCGGCAGATAGGAACAGAGTAAGTCCCCGAAGACACTCCACAGACTGCTCCAGTGGGTGCTTAGCTGACAGCAGACTGGTGCACAGGAGCACAGCAGAATTTCTTCCACATACTGTTGTGTGTGGCCACAACTCCCAAACCACCTCTATACCCTCTGGACCCCTAAGGCTGAGGGACAATACAGCCAGCCAGCTTTCACGTTTTCTTTGCACTAACTACGTGAAACAATATTGGGAGGGATATTTCTCATTTCACAAACCTATGCTCGAAAAAAAAAAATCAAGCTCAAATTGTAGCCATTGGCTTATACTACTCCATCTCTTAAAATGTTAGTTTAGACTCAGTAAGGACAGAGGAACATCTTAAACTGATCATACTGCATAATGTACAGGCATAAGGGAGAATTGCACAGCTCCTCGTCTTACAATGTGTGAACGAAAAAAGCAAGAAGGGAAAAGACAGAGTGGAAAGCTCATGTGTATACGACAAAAAGCAGGTTTTTCACAAACCACTCCTTAAAACCCTCCAGAAGAAGAAATTGCTGGTAATTTAAGCAAAGATTTTACAGAAGGCAGGCAAATTGGCAGCTAGCTTGTATCCAGCCGAACAATTAAGAGATTCATTTGGAAAATCTCACGAGATCCAGAAAGACGGTTAAGCCCTGTATGACTAGAGAGGAATCAAAGAGAAAGTAACTTTCACAGGGGAATATTAAGCTACACCTTTTTTGATGCTGGATGGTTACCACACCTGTCATCAGAAACAGTTATTTCACAAAGGACAAGCTCCTATCATCGTCTCCAGCTCTTCCCATTTGCCATTGCATTCATCCTGTTTTCAAATGTTCTCGTTTCATGCTGCTGAATTCCATCATCTTCTTCCTTGCTGCCACTACTAAAACATGCATCAGTTTGCTGTTTAGGTCACCACAAATGCCCTTTGCTTTAGCTTCAAAGTATCTCCTTTCTTCTCACCTACTCCTCTCCAAAGTACCCTTGGTGCAGTTATGTCATTTCCTCTTCTCACCCCCTGAAAATCTTTTACAATTGCATCCTACAACTGCTGGAGTTCACTGGTACAGCTTCATCCTTTCGTGTCTCTCCACTGCTTTGCAAAACACTTGTCCCACGCGGCAAGCCCCGCTGCTGCCTGCCATCTCACAGGACAACTCCTCGTTCCACTACACATCAGTCCTTCTGCCTCGCTCATCCTCTCCTCCGAGCTACAACCTTCACCCTGGCTCCAGATCTACATATCTACATGGCAGAGCCTATCTTAGCCTTGTCCTGTAGTTTGGAGACACTGTAATACCAACCTCCACAGAAGCCTTGATCTTTATAAGGTAAGATATGCTAGCCATCCTTTGGAAAAGACGTGAAAAAAAAATCATTTGTGCTAAAGGGAACACCATGCCTGTTCAAAATGTATCTAACACTAGCTTTAAACCTGAATACTTAAGCATCTCTTCCTTCAGCATAGTCTTTCCTTAGCACAGAATTACATCGATTTAATGCCAGGTTTGAATGTAAAGCAATACTTCCAATAAAAGTGTGGGGGACCTATATGCTGCTAAAGAAATGGAGTTCATAGGACAGAGTGAAACCAGAAAGAAGAACCTCACACTATGCTAGATCAATTCCTTTCCCACATTTGCAAAATCTTTTTTTAAGATTTCAATAGCTATTGTATAGTTAATATA
This sequence comes from Steatornis caripensis, assembly GCA_013398225.1. NCBI lineage: Eukaryota > Metazoa > Chordata > Aves > Caprimulgiformes > Steatornithidae > Steatornis > Steatornis caripensis. Next base: position 352,963 of record VZSC01002964.1, read on the forward strand.
ATTTATTAGACAGTATGTTGCATATGTAGCACACATATACATCCTTATATATATATACACTCATTAAAAAAAGATGCTGTGATGCAGCTAAACAATAGCACAAACAGGTGTGACTGACGGAGAGGGCTGCACCCACAATCCATGTGCACTGCTGGCACAAGTGTGTTCATTTGGCAGACCAGTCCTTCCCAGTCTTATGATGTCAGGGTTTAAGGCTGGGCTGGCTACTAAAGGGAGGACACATGCTCTCTGTTAACCTTTTCCCTTCCCAGAAGAGGAAGTAGAAGAGAAAAGGGAGAGAGACTTACAGGTTAGAAAAAATTAAAACAGCTTTAATTCAACAATAACAAGTATAGTAATACCAGTGGGAAATAATGGAATATAGACAAATACATGCAAAACCAAAATCAAGCTCCCCGGATAATGATCGCATCACCCCAGACGCTGCAGGCAGGTCCTAGGAAAGTCCCGGACTGGACCCAGCCACGGATGGGAACTGGATTGAGGAATGTATGGATCGGGATCGAAGGCAGAAGAAATGGACAGAGTCCTCCTTGGACTCCAGCCATGGAAGAAGAGAGCTTGACCCTCATGATCTCTCAGCTTTATACTGAGTATGACACATATGGGATGGAACACTGCGTTTGGTCAGGTTTTGGTCACCCGTCCCGCCCACTCCTCCCCACAGGAGGGTTGCAGGCGTCACCCCTTTTCCATCCTTTCATTTTCTGTGCATTACAAGTGTAGCAGAACTAAGCAGCAACCTTGGCTTCATAGGAATAAGCAAGAGCCTTTCTGTGTGCCATTCCCACCTTTACTCCAGCACTAACTATAAACATCGAGGTTATCAATCCCAGAAACAGCCACTGTCTGAAAAACACACTGTTAATTCCAGAAAGTGCAGTTTCTTAGAAGAGACTTAACTGAAAACTAAAATTACTGAAAAAAAATTGGTTCTGTCCTAACTCAAACCAGGACAGACAACCACTTGCACTTCCCTCCAAACATTGCTGGCAGAGGCTCGTTCATTACACCCACGAAAAAAAAACCACCACTGAACTCTGAGAATGCTTTTATTGCTGCCGTGAGAGGTGTCCCCATGTATGTCCATGCACATATCAAGGGCGCTTTCCCATTCCTTTACAAAGCTGTGAAGCAAGCTGCAGTGAGACTGCACTGCAATTACCATGCTGTTCATACTCTCTGTGTGAAGCCACCTTTGTTAGTGGAACTATTTAATTTTTTCTTTCTTCAAACAAAGATCACCTGCAGTTCACTCTAGAAAACTCTAGGCAGAAAAATACTTGGAGAAAGTGATGCATGTTGTGAGCCTCCTCTAGACTGCAGCTGGAAAAGGCAGAAGGATTTATCCAGCCCCTGAGCCAGACCAAAACGCAGCCTTTCAGGGTTGAGAAGGAGGAAGAGGAGAGGAAGGAAAAGCCTGCCAGTTTATTTAGCTCTTTGCAGAGTTCTTTGCACTCTGTTTTTGGATGTATGACCTTGCCTTTGGCTTCACTTAAGTGCCCATCACTCGAGGGCATTGACTTTACCATGCTATCAGCTCTGCACACAGGCAATCCACCATTTTATTGAGAGCAGCCAATCTTACTAGCAATGATTGTACATTTCTTCCACAACTTTGATCAACACATTGAGGAGCTCTGGGCCAAAAACTTTCCCCAAGGATGATACACCCTAGTATTTGTCATACCATTTCATTTGTCCACCATTTCATCTGCAGCCAGGGCTGCCCCCAACCTTCACATCCCCAACCAGTCCTTCTTTGTTTGTTAGTACCAGGTCCAGCAGCACACTTCTCCTCGTTGGCTCTTCCACCACCTGTCACAAAAAGTTATCATCAATGCTCTGCAGGAACCTCCTGGGCTGTGCGTGCTTAGCTGGGTTGCCTTTCCAGCAGATACCAGGGTGGTTGAAGTCCCCCATGAGAACCAGGGCCTGTGATTGTGAGGCTACTTTCAGCTGTCTGTAGAAGGCCTCATCAACTTCCTCTTCCTGTAGTAAACACCCACAACAGTGTTGCTCAAGTTACTCCTCAAAGATGGGTTTTGTCCACCCTGTTCTGAAAGCACCCCGGCACCGTCACCTAACAGACAGGACTGGGAACTTCTTCCCACCCAAACAATTACCCGCCTGGCCTCTCCCATCTTCTGCAGCTGGTACATACTTTGGGTTTTTTAGTGACCTAACAAGTCTTTGGCCTTGGTAACACAATAGCTGGGTGATACAAAATGGCCAGCAACATGCCAGAAGGCCGCACTAAATAATTCAGCGCAGCCTCTGTTTCTGTGCAGCTGTTTTCATGCACAAGGTGAGCTCTAGCCTGTTGATGACATCACAGCTGGATTTTTTTTTTAATTCCTTTTGAAGAGAAGGAGAGATCAAGGGTTGTGTTTTATTTTGTTGTGTTTTAATAGGAGATCAGCCTTAAACCTGTTGGGTCTTCAGTCAAGCTTATTGCAATAGTCCTCCCTCGGTGACAAACTGAAGTACATCATCTGCTGTATTGGGAGTTTTGGGAATTGCATACACTGGCATTTTTCCAAAGCTGATGCCTCAAAATAAGCTATACCTTCTGCCTCCGCACTAGCCTCAACACAGGCACACTTTCTTCACAAATACAGGCAGTTTCTTTTTGAGAACTGCAAGACTTGGCCCCAGAAAAAGGAATTAGAATCCAACAGAATTTTAGAAAATGCAAGTTTCTAAAATACTGCTTATTTACTGCAAAACCAAGCATAATACCTCTAAAAAGAAGAAACCCCATAACAAGTAATGACATACACGTGTCTGCAAGTCTCTGCCTGTTCTGCACTGCTAAGTTGCCTCTAATGTTATCCACGTTAAAAAGAACACGTATTAGGCATATTGATGCACTTCATTCAGTGCACATGCAATACACCCACAAACTTCACGGGCCCTTATTTTCTACAGCATCATCTTATCACAAAAAATTGCCCTGCTGTTTCTACTGCTGCATCCTCCCAGTCAGCCCTTTGCTTTTTGTTTAGTTTCTGTCAGCTCTTCCAGCTCACATTGCTTTCATCCCTGCTGAAAAGCACCATCCTCAAAAAGAGGTCAAGCACAAGCACAGCAGGAGCTTATGGTTCACCAAGGTTGTGAGGGAAGCCTGGCACAATCTTAGGCCACAAACAGCACAGCAAAAAAGCATAACACTGCAATGCAGGTGTCACGTAAATCTTTCACTCTGCACGGCTGTACTGATATACAGGGTGCTGGCAGGGCAAAGGAACAACTAGGATACTGAAGGGATTAACTCATAATAGAAGGTCAAAAAGCACATAAATATAGTATAACTTGCACCATCAGCCATTTCAGAAATATATTCTAGTGCCAAATGCAGAAGCTCTGACACTTTACACCATCATAAGTAGTGGCTGCAGGAACAAAGCCAAGAGCGAGAATCCTCCCAATGACTCTGCAAATCATAAAGATGAACAGAATGAAAGCATCCACTAATTTATTCCTCAGCACAGGCTGGCAACACTAATACCTCACTTAAAGGTACAGCTGGCTACAAGATCATTTACATGTCACCATGAGCAACACCAGCCGCACTAACCTCACCCACACTAGACCTGGGCACACAATCTAATTTTTGTTGAATTAGTGAGAGCACAGAATATGGAGCTTATGCCGGCTTTGTGCTTTTTATGCCTGCTGTACGTCAGCAGCAGGCAAAGAGGTGGTACGTGATCCATCTGCTGGTGCAGAATTAATTAATCTACCAACGTTTTTAAACAATCTGAACCAGAGAGCAAGTGTATAGCAAATCAGCACTTTGTATCACATGGCCACTATTTTCTTTAACTTGTCACCAACGGTCTTAAGGATGTATTTAGTGCACCATCAAACTGTGACAACAGGTAACATGGAGAAAAGTTTTCAGTCTCCCAGATGGCAAAGTAATCAATACTTGTGGAGAATGGGTTATCTTCTAATTCTGTAACTGCTGTACAGAAATAAAAAATGCCTTTATTAGAAAGAAGTGGGGAAAAAAAAGTAAGAAGAAGAAGAAAAGATCTTTTCAAGCACTACACAGCGCCAAAATATGTATTAACATTCTTGCTGGTCTGTCATTAAAAATATCATTCAGTGTTTTGCTGTCAATGGCAACACAATTTTTGTTGGTGCATAAGATCATACAGAAGAACTAAGAACCTTGGGAATAAGCTGTTCACATACACAGGTCAGAAAACTTCTGCAATAAGGCATATTAACAGAAAATTAATATCCATTCTGACATGTAACAACTAAAAAAAAAAGGAGTTACCTCTTTCAGTTGACTTGATTTAAAATACATATATCAGATTACTTATTATTGTCATGTCTCATGTGACATCAGGGCTCTACTGTTGCAAACACTACACAAATACATGTAAGCAAGACTTATTCCAGAAAAATCTCAATCTATGGACTAAACAGAAAAACAAAAAATGGAGGAAAATTGGGAACAAAAAATGATCCCACTGCTGACAGACATGCTTTGAAGTACTCACTCTTTCCTTCATATCATTTAAAATAGATCCAGTTCTTTCACAAGAATTTTCTAAGTCTTATTCTGGCAGCAAGTCTGCATCTAAATACAGGCCAGCCAGTGCACACTCTTCTGTGTGCCCCCAAGCAAGCTGCCCACAATGGACCTGACCAGGCTTCCACAGGAGTCAACAACAAAACACTCATGACTCTATCCAGTGCTGGATCAGGCCAGCAAACGCAGCTCTGTGCATTAGCAAATGCACACTGGAAGCCCAACACACACATTTTAAACCTCATTTTGTGTTTTGAAATCACCATCTAGACAAGGCAGTGGTTTCAGCCTGGTTGAACACACAGACTGGCCCGGGATACGGCCAACCCTACCACAACAGCAAAGAATGTGAAAGCATAGAATGGGCAAGATGGGCTAGAAACTGGCTTATTTCCGCAAAATTCTAGCTAGGAGACTGAACACATGACAAGTGCAGAAAATCCAAAAGCTGTATTCCACCATGGAAAACTCTATCCCTTTTCACTCCTCTTCCCACCGCAACTCTTCTTAGTTCAGCACGGAAGAATCAGGAAGGCACACAGCTTGGCAAGGCAGATGATCAACTACTCACTTTGCGATCAATGTGTAAGTCCTACTGCCACTTCCTACTCATACCATGCAAAAGCATTCTGGAATCATATGCCAGGCTGAACATTACTTCAATCATTCAGAAAACAGAGTAACATTATTTCTATTAATTCTGTTTCCCAGATCTCATGCACATGAAACCCATGCATTTGTGAAGAAGGTAACAATTACAGCTCATTTATCCCTCTAGCTCTAACTAGGGATACAAATAATGTACTTCAGAAAAAAGTAGTTGGAATTTCTTCCTGCCAAACAAGAGTATTCACAACTTTTTAACACCAAGTGTTTTCAGAGTCCCTCTGCTTATGAACCTTTGAACATTTTCCAGCAGATGTGCTAAAATTATTCCCAGACACACTGCTAGAGTACAAATAAAATTCTGCTTATTTAGTCACCTTTTGCATGTACCTCAGTGCAGAACTGAAAATTTCAGAAGTGTTCAGGATTGTGTGAATATCAAGAGCGTACCATTGCCTTTAGTTGGAGCAACATCAAACAACACAGTGCACTCTGGAAAACTCTCACCTTTGAGGTAAAAACAGTGCAAACAACTAGAAGTTGCTGACAGAATACCAAATTAATCCGATCCTTTGATATGCACTAAAATCCTCACTTCAAATTGAACTTTCTGATCTTTTCAACAGGACTTTGTCTCTTAATCTGAAACCTTTGTCTTTAATTTCTTCCACTGTAGAACAGCTATCATATTCCGAAAGTGGCCTGGAAGTAGTGTATCCAAACCTCCATTATGAAACTCTGTAATTACTTTTCCCCTTCTGTGCTACGGCTATCAAGTGTGCAGATGGTACAACAGTACCAGGGCTTATTCAACCAGGGAACATGAAAGCCACTAACAGGGCAAGGCAGGATGGTCCCTGGCAGCTGGATGGACAGAGCACCCTTGCTTGGCCGGTGCATACTGACTTATGTCTTTTTACTGGATAACGCAATTAGCTTATTTGTGAACTAAAACATTTTAGAATTAATTCTGTTTCACTATGTTTCTCAACTACAGAAATTCAGGTAGTTAAATTGTCTATCACTACCGCAGGCTTTGCTTTGAAGAACTTTAAAAAATCAGTCCAGGAATTTGCTGTCATTGTCTGTGTCCCTTGGGTATGAAACACGTCCCTTATTTCACTTTCTGCTCTCTGCTCCTTATTCAAATACCTTCTACAGCCAAAGTACCTGTGAATGCGCAGTTGTGATTTCAACTGGTCCCAGGGAATTATGCCAGCCCACCCTTGAGGAAGCACAAGATGACAGATTAAGAAAACAGTGAAGATGCTAATGAACCTGGCTGTAGCTCAAGTGTCTACCAAAAAACTCAGGGAGGGACTGCATATCCTTTGAGAGAGTAACAAAAGATGAAAAGAACGTTAAAATTGCTACTTAATGACAGAAGGAAATAAAACAGCATGGACCCAGGGGATAATTAACTGAGGCTGTACTACAGAAATGCCTTTGTAGGGATAGGCTACAGATATACTGCATGTCATAAAAAAGCTGCCAAACTGTCTTGCCCACACCAGCATTTAATTTCCAATTTTGCACTCCCACTCTCTCTTAAGATAGTCAGTCTCTTGGGCCAGCAGTTAACGTGGAGGCAACAGGGAAGCTACACTGTCATCAGTTACTCCAATCACATTACTCCAATCTTCAAAAAGGGCAAAAAGAAGGACCCGGGAAACTACAGGCCAGTCAGTCAAACCTCCATCCCTGGAAAGGTGATGCAACGGCTCATTCTGGAAGTCATTTCTAAGCACATGGAGGAGGAGAAGACTATCCGGAGTAGTCAACATGGATTC
>VZSC01002965.1:0-28718 GCA_013398225.1 Steatornis caripensis
GTTTTGTATATATTTGTATATATTTCATTATTTCTTTTTTTTTTCTTCCCTTCCAACCCCTACCATTCTGTGGTTCTGTGATTCTTATACCTAATTATTGCAGTTAGAGTAAAGCTGGTTTAACTTTTCCGACCCGTAAGCCTCTTTCCCCTTTCTCTTTCCCCCTCTTTGGGGAGGGAGGGCGTTGACAAAGAGCGTCTGTCATCCATTTAATAGCCAGCCCAGCTTTAAACCATGACAACGTTGCTCCTAAAGAAGGCCTGTCCCGGTTCCATTTGAGGAGAAGGGCGCTAGGAAACACGAGAGGGAAGTGGGAATTACGTGTGGGGACAACGCTCAGAGCCCTGCTCGCAGCGCCGGCTGTTTTCTTGCGCGCAAATTTTGATAGATAAAAGTTAAAACAAAATAAATAAATAAGTGCCCGCTGTTGGCAGACAGGATGCAATCCAGTAGTAATTTAAATGCGCCACTTTTACTGCTGGAAGAGAATGCTCGGGAAATAAAAATGCCATCAGGTACAATATAATCAAATGTTTACATCGTGTGCCTTATCAAGTGATGATAGCAGGGAGGACAGAACCATATTTCACAGTGGACATTGCTGCGCGCTGAGCTTGTGCTTTATGTGCTCTAGTTTTGCTTTGGTGCTACATAAAATATTGTTTATAAGGTAAACTGTTTTTCCAAATGCATCGGTCTCCGACGACTTGTAAAGCCTCTTAAAGCATCAAAGATATTTCATGGTAACGTGGTTGGCAGAGCGGACGGCCGCATTGCGATACTCCGAATTTTCCTTTCACTTTGAGTTCCAGTTTATGTATGTCATTCCTACCCGGTAATAAATTCTAAACAACTAATGAAATCATGCTGAAGGGGAACGTTCTTCAGGGATTAGATTTGAAATGGAACACAGCTAATTAGTAAGAAATACGAGGCTGACTTATGATCTCAGGTGCATCGTTGCAAATCTGGAGTGCATCAGTGGGGCATAAATTAGTTGTTCGGGTTTTGCATCAGCAGGAGAGTTCAGAATTGGGTCCACTTTGCTTTGATTGTAGACGTCATTTGCGGCTGAGGATGGGGAAAAAATAATATTTTATGCTTTAGGCAATTTGGCAGCTCAGAAAAAGTGCCATATCTATTCTGTGACTGTCTAAATAAGTACCTGATGAAATATTGATGTGTAAATATTATATATTATATTAATAATGGAATAAAACGTTGTTGCAAAAGAAGGGAATGAAGTGTTCTCCGTCTAAAATAGAACTAGAATTAATGGTCTTAAAACTCATGGAGATTTAGGAAAGTAATTACGAGAAACTTTTTAAGAGGCAGGGTGGCTAATCCCTGCAGTAATTTGCCAGGAGACTTACAGACTCCGACTCCATGGATAGATTTTTTTCGTTTGAAGCTGGATGGAGAAAGCCCTGCAGGGAGTGGGGATGGGCAGGAAGAGGGACGGGGACCCGGAGCTGCGCCGGTTTGGAGATGTTCACAGTGAGTTTCGGCTCCAGAGAAATGCGCCCGGTGGTCCCCAGGGCCGTGACAGCAGCTCGTCGTTACTTAGGAAGATTTTTGCACTCCCGAGTTCTTCATCCGTACTGCTGGGCAGCGCCGGGCGAGTCAACGGGGCTGTTCTGTGCCTGGGGATCAGGCGTGCGAGTAAAACTCCCGGAGACTGAAACCTTCTGGATTTTCAAATCTGCTTATAAAATTTTAACTATGAAAATGTATTTAAAAGGGGGCAGTCAGGGAATCTCCGTAGGTGAGAAGAGTAAGTGATTGGGGAGATGCCTTTAATTTTAAATAATGGTCGAAATCGATTTTTAAGCAGGTTGAGATGATAAAGGGAATCGGTATCCTACATTTCACATTCATATTATTTACATCACAGTTACACCTCTTTTTTTTTTTCCTTAGGATTAAAGGTTTCAGTGGAAGAAGCTGATTAGTATTCAGGACAAGTGTTATATAACTCAATACGTTCCCAGACTGTTTGCTTTATTACTTTCTGAACTATTTCCTTCTCTGTCGATAGGATTTGGTTTTAATTTAGGCAGTTTGTGGTGGGAAAGAGGGCAGGCTAGAAGAGGCCTACAACTGGGCCTTGCCGCTATTACGTTTCGTTTCTGGGCCGGTTTTCATGTCTTTTTGGAATATGGGAATAAATGGCTTGAACAACTTCAAAACTTCCAAAGACACGTTGCTCGCATTTGCCTTTGTCGTTTCGGTTTGCTTTTTGAAGTCGCTTTCTCTGTCTTGGGGTGCCTTGTCGGAGGAAGCCCCGCATCCCCGGGCTGCAGGTTTTTCTCCAGGTTGCTCTCGTATGGCACAGATACGCGCTGCCTACCTCAGCCTAAAAATCCAGCCTGCCCTATGGCAATACATGTTTTGGCAATCCAGATACGGCTACCGCTGTCCTTGTGTTTAACCTATGGGTAGAGCTCCCAGCTCCTTAGTTCTTAGACTAGAAATTTTCCAGAAGAGTCTTAGTGCTTTTATGTAAAACAACAGTCAAAGTCTCTTCTATAAAACCCTCGGTGAAAGATGATAGAGAACAATTTCGGCATAGTGCATAAGCAATTACGGCTTTGTGTGTAATTTATGTGGACGGACCAAAGGAAGAAAAATACGTGGAAATAATTGATGGCTTGATCAGCAAAGCAAAATACTGGGAGCTTTTTGACATTTAGCAAGGTCAAAGGCAGTGTGTGTCTAGTGACCTGGAGAGGTAATGAATATGCAGACTCTGGCATCATGGAAAATTGTAAATGAGAATGAGATCATTTGAATTTTTTCTTAGTTAATATTAAAACTATAGTCGCTGAGAGAACCTCCCGAGATATATCTTTTTCCTGTTAGAAATGCCAAAAGATGGCATAGCAGCGCGTACCCCAGAATCTGAAGCATAAACACGGATGTTATTGGAAAAAATTGAATTATTCATAGAGGTTTCTTTTTGTCAGTTGGTCACGTAGTAGATAGTCTTACACCGCAGAGCAGTTCACAGCAGCGTCTGAGGGCAAGACTAAAGACAGTCATCTAGAGAAAAAGTTTTTTGGTTTTTTTAAGACATGAGAATGAGAGGAGGAATGGGAGTAGATGCAAGTGTTGCACATCTATATTTAAAGCCTGAAGAATCGGAATAGGGTGTCCTTGAATGCTCTACTTCTCCTGAAGATGACATCCGGGATCTGAGCAGTCAAACTGATAATCTTAGGGGAATGGCACTTTTTAATCCATCAGTATTTCTTTCAAGTTTGTTCACAGAAACTTGCGCCCTCCTAACCATGCTAGCTTTTTGCCGATGCTGGCGTGTCGGTCCTGCCAGCTGGTTCAGGTTAGCTCCGTGGAGCTAGGCTGTGCTCGTGACGCTCAGGAGCGGGAGGATCAGCACGGAGCAAACAGCGTCTGTGCTCCGTTAGAAACATTCAGTGCACATAAACGGTGGGTCGAAACGTGGTGGGGTTTGGGGTTGTTTCGCTCTGATGTGGGGAGAAGATCGTCCTCCCCAGAGCACGTGAGTGCTTTGACCCTGAACGCCACCAAGGTGGGTGGGAAGCCTCCAGGGTAAACGTAACCCTCTGAAAGCCACGAAGGTCTTGCGCGTGGGACCCTCCCTTCTTCTTGAAGGAGACGAGAATCTTTCTGTGATGTTTCACCCTGCTTCTTCCCAACATGGGTTTCAGCACTGGATGGTCGTTGGTCGGTGCCTTTCCTAATGCTTTTATAACTAATGTAGGTGGGTGGAAAGGCTGTGGAGATCCATGAGAAACAGGATGGAGCCAGCGCCAGAGAAGCTGCGGAGAAGAGCGTCTGTGCGCGCTGTTAAATAAGCTCCCTGGGTTTTATGCAGATTTTGTATCCTCGAAGGTCTGGGACAGGCAGGGACCGTCTGACTCGCGCTCAGCACCTTTTTGGGGTGAGGAGCTTCCAGGGTCAGAGCGATGCTCCCTCCCACCTCGTGGCAGTGCTAAAGTGCTGCAGAGCTACGACGGCTCTCGCTGCTCTCCTGTGTAGGGTAGTGGTTTCATGATTTCTGGGGGGGTACGCTGACATTGGGGCTTTCTTCCTAATTCTGTAGCAGTGAGGGGAGGGGAGGTACTGGGCAGGTGGGGTATGGTTAGGTCCTGCCTAACTAGGCAGCGCTCTGCTCCTACCTCGGCAAGGCAAGCATTACTCCCTTGACTTGCAAACAGGCAACTAGTTCCTCCTGGCGATGCTGTCCTTGCAGGGGGACCCTGCTGGAGATAACACAACGGGAGGAAAGGGTGGTAGCACCCACGTTCGTTAGCATGTCCGCTTGCACAGCTGCCGGATACGTGGCACCTCCTGGAAAGAACCAAGATAACCTGGTTGTTTCTTGGAAAGGCTTTCATGGGCTTTGGGGAATGAATGGGAATGACAGCGTGGACAGCGGGCTGTCCACGGACCTTCACTTCCTACATACGGTATTTGCAAGAGCAAGGTTTTTCTTCTGGCTTTATATTGTCCGTCAAGCCATGCCCTATTTTAAAGAAGCTATGCTGTGATATGCTAGAAGAGAGATGAGCTTCACAATTAATAACTAGTTAAGAGGTAGAAATCAAAGGGCAGAAGTACACAGCGAGTTATAACCAAAAAGGATTGAGGGCCATCCGCAAGACGCTTTACGAGGGCTTGTGGCATTCGGTGAAATCCTCAGAAATTATCACGAGAAGGTAAACAGCAGAATGAGAAGGAATGTCACAGTTAAAAAAAAGAAAAAAAGGAGTTAGGAAAAAACCCCGAAATGCAGAGATCGGCAAACATCACGAAAGCGCTCCAGCAGTTGTGCTGGGGCAGAGAAGGTCAGCTGTGGCTCTGGGGCCAGAGCAGGGTGCCAGGGTGCCGTGCTGTGGCCAGCCTGAGCAGGGAAATGCCCTTCTGGTAGGACGAGAGCAGGGAGTAGCGAAGTCAACAACCGACCAACTCATGGAAGGGTGAATTGGAATAATTAAGTTGGCCATTCAGCTAATTTTTTTGCCATTGGCCATTTTAACTGAAGAAGATGCTAAGTAAATATATTACCTATATTTTTGTCCCATATTACTTAGGAGACTTATTCCGGTAATTAAAAGAAATATGCGTTTCAACTAAAGCTGTGATTGTAAAGTGAAGCATTGCAAGTTTAAGGTTATTTGGACTGACGCGTAGCTAATTCTGCCCATGAATGCTGCTGTGTTACATCATGTACGTGGTTACACGACGTTTTATTTTGCTCCGTAAAGCACTATCTTCCTGTCTAGCTTTCAAGTGTTTGACTTTGTGACTATAAGCGCCTCATAAAATAGGGTCTTTTAAGGCAATATACATACTTAAAGAAAGGTTGCCACTTTCGCTGCACTCCCGCATGGCAGATTTTATTTTTATTTTTATTATTATTATTCAGATGTGTTGTCCACTGCTGTTAATATGAAATTTTGCAAATCTTTTTACCTGTGGAGAAAAAAATGGTGTCAGCAGGCACATTCCTTTCACTCAGCAGCCGGAATGAAATTAGACGCCGGTTGTGCTGGTGCATAATCAGGTTTTTCTAATGGAGCTAGTCCAGACGACGCTGGACTCCTTACAGCAGTCACTGAGATGCTGTGAAAGCTGGGAGGATCTTTGTTGCTGTGGGGAAGCGATGCTTTTTCGGAGAGCCTCCTTCTTTGGGTGGCTCCCATCAGGCTTGGGAAAAATCCTCGCCGGCCACGTTGCATGAGATCTTCTTGTACTCTTCTCCCAGCAAAGCAACCGCATTACGAGTTAAATTGCTGAAGGCAACAGGAGTATTGCCGGTGGCATCAGTGGATGAAGGATTTCAAAGAGGACAGGACACGTAGATTGTGCATCTGTGTCAACGGCTTGCTAGGGTATGGATTTTACCCTCGTCCTCCGTGCACGTTGCCTGGCTGTCCAGCTCCACCAGCTGTCTGGGGAGCACCGTTGTGCTTGGTGCGAAGAGATTTAAATCACGCCCCTTGTTATCAAGCAGCAGTGCCGCGCACCGCTCCAACCTCAGTTTCTTGCTGTGGGGACCGCAGTCATCTGCGATGGAGGGTCTTTGCAGGCCGGCGGCAGTGTCGGAAAGCAGCGCGAGTTGCTTCCTTGAGGAAAGTTTATGATAGACAATTCCTAGTAACAGGATTTCTCACGCTCTCCCTGTTATGTTCAGAAGCTTTGCACATAAAAAGGAAATTTCACACCTTTCATTTGTTATTGGGGCAGTGAATAAAAAATCCGGAGAGTAAACAAAGAGGAGGCGTATCCTATATTTTTCTTAGAGGAATAGTGATTTCTGGGTAGTCCAGGCCCTTGACAATACACTCAAACCGTTTGCAATTGATACATATTTCTCACTTTTCCAAGCTCCTTTGTAGTTACTATACCCATTCATCTACATTCTTACCAATAAAGCCATTTTAATCTGTTTTAATCAACCGTTTCCCTCAAGGTGTAGCAGCTTACTCTGATTTATTTTATCATTCGGATTTATTATTGGCATAGTTTCTCCTTTTTACTCTGTTTATAACAACTAATAGACTGTATCTAGCCTCATTTTCCTTTTGTGGCAGGACTGGCTTGCACGCAGAGGGGCAGGGGCATAAGCGATGCCTGCTCTTCGTTAAAATGAAATGACAGAGGACTGACCTCTGCAATGAGGGATGGTTATTTTTTCCCTTGGAGGTCCTGGCTTGCGCTGGAAAGGCCAACAGATGCAGTTTCTTCTGTAACTTGTTTCGCGTGAGTAATTATGAAGTGGTTAGGCTTACAACATAAACCCATGCCAAGCGCTTTAATCGGCGATGAAGCCTGTTATTTATGGAGTGATCTCATTAGATGTGTTTTCCCTGTGTTGTCCTTGGTACCCTCAAAACACTCTATTGTACTTCAAGAGCTACAGAGGGAAAACATGCGTGTCTGTGTGTATCTCTGCCACTTAAGTCTCTGGTGGTATGATAAGAGAGACTGTTGGGTTTTGTTATCCTTTCCAAGCTAAGCTCTGTAGCTCTGAACCCAGAAAACCAAACACCTCGCTCTGTTGGAGGGATTCGGCGTTTTAAATCTCTGTTAGCAAAGAAAGATCTTCTTCTCCACGTGTGCAAACGTAGGGCTTTCTGGAAGTGCCAGTGTCGTGGCTGTGGTGCATCGGTGGAAGGTGCCCTGGAACAGCCGTACCTGGCTCCTGGAAGGCATCGGTCAGAACTGTTCGTGTTCTTCAGCTTCCGCGCGCCCTCTGTCCGTCCCGACCTTACAGCTCTTTCTCATTCAGACCTCTGTTCGTACAGTTTAAGCCCCTTACTCGTCATCCAACCCGCACGGGGGATGGGGAGCGGTTCATTCTCTCTTGATTGCTCCTTACCAAGTTAGACTGTTGTGCTGTCAACCTTCAGTTTTCTCTAAACTACATGGAGTCATTTCCTGCAGTTTTGCCTTATTTGCTGAGGTTTCTAGACATGGTATTTTCATCCGTACTCTCTGAGGTTAGCCCCCATCTTCTTGAAGTGCACCTCCAAGCCTGGGCACAGCTATAACCTGTTCTGCCTGTGGCTGCTGGGCACAGGAGAGGTGTAGCGTTGCAATGTAGACCGATTGCTCCATCGCAGACCGATGCGCAGCAGCGTGACATTGCTCATTCCCGTTCAGCTGTGATCCTTTGTGAAGCCAAGGTGATGTTTTGCAGAGCCCCTTCCCACCTGATGGTTCTCTGTACTGTCTTTGTCCAGATCTTTTTCCTTGTCCAAGTCTCTGGCTTGGATAGAGCCGGACCCCAGGGTTCCTCTGATCCGCCCTTCGAATCTGGCCAGCAGCATCTGGCAAGGGCTCTGTGAGCGTGGCGCTCTGATGGGATTTACACCACCTTGTGCTCAAGTTTCCCCACCATACCAGGTCACACTTCTCTGGCTGGCTTACAGCAAACAGCATCAAGGCGCCTGGCTCAGGCCATGGGCATCAGCGATTTCTCCTCAACCATCTGTCTCGCTTACACTCGCAAAGAAGGAAATTGGGTTATGTTGACATGATTTGCTGTTGACAAATCCCTAGTGACAGTTACTCATCTCAGTGTTATCTTCCAACCGCTCACAAATTATTGGATTGTTTGTTGCGGAATGTTTCTGGGAACTGAAATTAATGTGTCTGGGCTGTAGCTCTGCCGCTCCTCCTCCAACCCCCGCTGTTTTCAAGGTAGGCAGTGAGTTTGTCTTTGGGTAGCTTTCGTGTACTTCCCTGGTTCCCCACAAGTTTTCTCTAGAGATATCGGTGGTTGTTTTCAGCTGATGCTTGTCCAGGCCCCTCCAATGTGAGTATATGTGTACTCTTTACATTCTTCTAAGCTCAATTCTTCCTACAGGTGAGAATTACTTTTGACATCTGAGGAGGTTCAGCTTTTTTAGAAAATCCTGCTGCACCAAAGGAATGAAAGAGCTTGGCTCTTCCGTACCAAATAATATTTGGGTGGTGTGGCTCTACAACGGAATGAAAATGTGTCATTTTTCTAATTGCCTGCAAAGAAATTGTTGATACTGCATAGTGCCACCAGGAAAATCAGAGTAACCACAAGTCAGGTTCACACATGCTGCGTTCTGCTTTTGTTCATATCCTTTGTGCTGACCTAGGTTGGGTTTTTTGCTCTCCAGATAGAGGTCAGAGCTTCCGAGGTACACTGTGCTGCTGGTTTTCTTCTCAAGAAAAGATAGTTGACTGCAATACAAGGTCAATTCACTTGCAAGTCCTCTCTGCTCCATTCATCACCTCTGTCGCAGCCTGATTCGAAGCAGTCCTAGCCTTTTCTCTTTAATCACATAAAGATTAAAATTCATCCTAGTCTTCCACGGAGCCTGGAAGGCCCCAGATCTGTGACTTCTTAGGCATTGATTGTCAAACAACAAAGCCATCAGGACTTGAACTTTCAGTTCCTGGAGGTGCTGATCGTGGAATTTCCCTCCATCTCCCTCCTTGCTTCTCTCTCTCCTGCCCAAGTGTGAAGTTCAGCCTGTGCATGTGCCCAGTTAATTTTGCTTTTTGCCATTTCGGTCCTTAGTGTGTGGCTGCCTCAGCTGGAAATTCTCAACCAAAGTGATGTGTTGGAGCTTAGAGCCCGTGCAACAGTTAGCCAGATGATTTCTTTTCCTAATTACTCGTGTTACACGCCTTTCCAAAGCAAGCCACTGATTTTATTCACAAATATCTTGTATGGTGTTGCTGTATTTTGAGTATCAAAGCTCAACGTGAAAGAGGCCACACTGGTGTGAGTTCTATTTATTGTATGTTTATTGGTTTTAGCTTCATTAAGAGAGCAAACTGTCTCTTGTCTGCAATGGATTAGAGGAGAAAGGCGACAAAAGGACTTTATAATAAGCTCAGGCATCCACACAGGCCTCCTATATTTTGGACATACCTAATTCTAATTTTGTCCCTGAATTTCTTTATGGTGGCTATTATTTAGTGCATTCACAATTGCGCTTACATTTTCTTTGGACCAGAAGATTTACATCTCAAAAGAACAAAGTGGGAGAAAAAAAAAGGAAAAACCAGCCTATTTAATTTAATATGATCAGCTTAGAATGAGTTTATTTTGAGCTATTTTCTGCTATGCTGGTGTATATCTTTAAGATACCAAAGTGGTGAACACGGAGATAGCTCCATGGATTTTGGTGTATTGTTCATATAAGCCAGAAGGGTATTTGGTCCCACAGTTCAACAGTTGAATTAATATTTGCCTTGGAGAAAATTAATTTGAATCCTTGCTGGACTTCTGCCTTGGATGTTAATTAGTCCAGGTGTAATCAGATCTATGATTCTCTTTAAAGTACTGCCTGGCTTGCTAATTACTGATCTCGTGATCTTGGATGTGGCAGCCTGTTTGCTGTCAGATCTACATTTGACCAGACTTGATTTGTTGGTCAAAAAAACGAAGACGTAGAGCCAGCAACAACAGCAGCCTGATTGTCTCTTGGCTGTGCTCCCTCTTACCAGGTCATGTCACTTATGAGATGAAAAGTTTTTAGAAAGATTGTTGATGTTCTGCTTTGCAGTGATTCTCCCGCATACACCTAGTAATTACTGAGCCTTATGGAGCTATGAGCCTACGACCTTTTAGTTGTAATTTCGTCTTAGCATGTCTTTGAGGCACTTGGGCCAACACGTGAGAGTTTGATCCTGGGTCAAAACATTAATGTGCTGCAGTGTCTAAAAGCAGTATGTAGGCATGCTGTCTGGGAAAAGGCAAACTAGAATTGCAACACTGGCATTAACTGAGCTGCAGGAATGAGTGAGAAACATCTTCCCTTGGTTGTGCCGTTTGTGCCACGTTGGACACTCGCACAGAACAAATCTGCACATAGCCAGCCATATCTCGCTAATCAACTAATCACGCTCCTTCACGGGAGCTCATACAGCTTTGTTTCTGAAAATTGGTAATTAGCAGCTTATTCCTCTTGGATGTATCGCGCAGGATGATTGCCGTGACCCATCTCAAAAGTTTGTGCCCCTTGGGATGTTGGTTAGTCTGGGACCAGTCCTTCATAAAGCCTCCTTGAAAAGAAATTTTGATAGTTGCGTGGTTTTTTTTTTTCTTTTGCTAAAGGAGGAAATTAGCAGTTTATGGCTATTCTTAAGGGCCGCCTTGATTTTCTTTTCAAATCAAGAACGGTTTCTGAGAGAAAAAAATTACCCATGTCTGATATATAATCAGCGCCTGTCAAACTGAAATTCAACAACGTATACTTGCTGATTGCTTCTAGTGAAAAAATGCACCCAGTTCCCAGCTACCTCGGATAGCTCTGTGCGCTGGTATGTGGATGTTGTTACCGCACACGTATGTACGGTAATATCATCTTTATCACTTGAAGTACCTGAGGCCATACCTGCTTGCCCTCCCCTGGGTGCTGTGTCGTGCGACGTGGTCCAGGATGAGCGTGGTTGGCATGCTGAGCACACCTGGAGAGGCTGAGGTTACAGGTTTGAGGTTACAGCTTAATGTTGCTGGAAGAAGGATGTTTTGTGGGGAGGGGAGCACGCTCACTGCTCTTTGCTGCATTTGCTGTGAGGGGGCGAGTGATCTTTTGGGGCCAGCGTTTACTTTCCGTACATAACCCATATCTCCATCCAGCTTCTGATTAATCTGTGGAATTATTCTGTACTTCAGGTGTCCAAAGACCAGTACTTCCCCATTGGTCGCAGGTACGTTGGGATTTTTCCAGGTCTGATGTCGTTGGCATTATTGGAGGGAGGGAAATTGTGGCCTGACTGACCTTTCTAAGTGTGGTTTGCAATTTTTACTGACTTAGTGATGGAGAACTAAAAAGCTCAAGCATGCACATTATGTTAAAATAGATGGTGGTACAGAATACAGAGACTTTACCTGCTTTCCCATTTCAAAACCATTGCAGAAGCTACGTTGGACACCAGATAATCCATATAGAAAAGGCGATAAGAAAGGGCAAGAGAAATAAGGTTCATTACTTCTGCTC
This sequence comes from Steatornis caripensis, assembly GCA_013398225.1. Taxonomy (NCBI): domain Eukaryota; kingdom Metazoa; phylum Chordata; class Aves; order Caprimulgiformes; family Steatornithidae; genus Steatornis; species Steatornis caripensis. The sequence goes on from VZSC01002965.1 coordinate 11,478, forward strand.
GTCATGCAGTGACTTGCTTCATCAGGCGATTGTTTTTGCGCTGAAGTTGAATTTTCATGGGGTGTGGAGGAGCTTAGACCTTCTACTGTAATGCAAATGTGCCGACTTTATGGTGGTGGTGCTGTGCCTCTCCCTTTCTGCCGTGTCATCTCAGATAATTGTGTTTGAACTGAAATTCCTCTGAATTTTTATTACTAGGATTCTTAGGTAGGCTGGCTACCTATCCAGTAGTGGGACTTAAAGTATGGTTGGAAGGGATTCCCACCACAAGTGGGTCTGTGGCTGCTTTAAGACGCCTTTGGCTCATGGAAGCATTTTATAGGGGAGGTTCAGCAAAGTAAGTTACGTCAGAGGTTCAAAAGTGCCTGGATGAGGCGAGAAGGTCCAGGGTCCATTTCGGAGTTGGGCCTTGCACAGGGTAAGAAAACTTGGGACTCCAAGGGTCTTCATTTCTGCATGTACTGGATCGGTGAAAGAAGCATCCAGATAACAGGGTGAGGAAGAGCTCAAAATCATCTAAGCATGTCCAAAAAGAAGTCGGTACCTGGAAATGGTCTTCAGTCTTGGATGACACTGTCTCAGGAAGGAAAAATAGGATGAATAATGACAGTAAGAATGTGAAGGGAGAAATTACCAGAGTAAGACTCATGAAACTACTTTTGGAGTTCAGTTTTGTTTGGATGAGGCATTCGGGGTTGTCCAGATTTCTGCAAGAGCTGATTCAGGAGGTCTCAGCTCCTGCAGCAAAGTCTCCTAACTAGGATTCGAGTCAGGTGCAGAGAAGGGCAAAGGTAGTCCCTGTTTAGAGACGAGGTAAAATAAATGTGATCCAAGCAAGAACGGGCCTCACCTCAAGTTTCTGCAAAACTTTCAAGGGAAAATATAACTTAACCAAAGAAGATAAGTAAACCATAACATTGGTTTGACAAAGATCGATGGTATAAGGAGAGTTGGTCCTTTTAGATTGATAAATTAAATGAATTTTGAGGCAAGAGAGGTGTGGAATATCCATTTGTATTAGATCTACAAGACTGTGTTTTGCATATATCTTGGTAGAAACAGTGAGTTGAGATCTGTGCAACAAGGTCTGGCTCAGAGAGGAGCAGCAACAGATAGTTTTTGAAAGAGAAATATTAATCTGAGAGAAGAGTTCCTCAAAAAGCAGTCCTGAGCACGGTTATGTTTAATGTCTCGGTGATGGCCGTGGCACAAAAGATGGGTATGTTTTGATGGAAGGCACGGATGCCATGTAATGAGGTTCACGTGCCCCATGGCACTTCAAGTTACTCACCGAAGCTGTCCTGGGGTAGCCAGAAGCAATTTGTCCACGCTATTCTTGCGTTTTGTCCAGGCTTTTACTTCTGATGCTCAAAAGTAAAACTGGTCAAAGCCCAGCAGCAGACAAATGCTGAACCTACGCCGTCCTGCTTTAACAGAAACCTGCCTGGGAAGTGTTGCTTGTGTGTAGAAAAATGGAGTTACCGTATGGAAAGGACCTTGGTGATTTCAGAATGAAACGAAAGCTGCTGTTCTTGGAGACCAAGGCAAACGTATTGCTTACATGGGTTGTTCGTTTGTGTTTGGAATGGATGTAGGGAAGGGTCTGCCTGGCTGCAGTAGTCGATCTAGGGATCACCAAGGTATTGCTGGCATGAAAAGTTGATCCTGGGGTGCACCAACAGATATATGCCCAGTGTAAAGACAGGTATCCCTCTGTGCCTCGCTGTAAGGCAGCATCGAGCCCTCGTCTGTGCATTTGAGTGCATGTTCATGGTGGCAGGACACAAAATGGAACATGCGCAAAGCAGGATTTGGTGTCACAGGAGGAGACTGTAGTAATTTGCTATGTTTCATCTTCCCGAGGAAAGACTAGGAGATGCAATTACACGCTGAACGTACACCATGGGCCCGACAGAGGGAAAATAACCGTTTAAAGCTCTAAAAGCCAGCGGTGATGCAAGAATATATAGATACAAATCGGCCACAAATACACGCAGATTTTTAATCATGACAGCAGTGAGATTTATCGGACAGTTTATAGCCTAGTTGATTATGACAGCTGGGCAGTGGCTTGGTCACACAGGGTGTTCTTCGAGTCTTATGTTCTTGTTTTCCTGTGTGCAGCATCTATTTTAGAGGAGAAGCTAGCGGAACGCTTGTAAATAAGATGTTACAGTTGGAAAAGCTGCAAGAAACAAGGGGCTTTCTACAGAAATGATCAGAAACACCAAAGACGTCATTCCTCCCTGCTTGTGCAGGCGTGCAACACGTCTGCAAGGTACGAAGCGCACATAAGATGCTGATCGCTTGCTGGCAACCTGTTGTACTTCTGGTTCCAGCAGTGCAGAACCAAACGCTGTGGGCTAACCTAGCAGGTCTCAGTTGATTAGTGAGGTTTGTTTGTATTATTTGAGTAAGATAAAGACTTTTGACAAAAGCCCGTTCTCATCTTATGATCAAGAAAGGTTGCACTTGCCCACAGGTTTTGAGAAAAGTACCCTAAGGCACAAATTATGATTCAGCTAATTAATACCTGCTACACTTTTAAATTCACTGAAATGGTGCAGTATGCGATGTTTCGAAATGAGAGCGTGCATATCAGCTGGCTGTAATGGTATGGATTGAAATGAGATGTTTTCCAGTTACAAATCGTGGAAGATAGCTGGTATCTGTGTAACAGACTCGTGGTTTGGCTGATGCGTCTCCAGCGGGACAGAGAGGCAAGATTTGTGGAGCAGAACGGTGGGAAAAGCCAAGAAAACGCAGGGCGTTCAGGAAGGACGTGCCAGTGTATTTTTCATAGCAATGAGGTAGAATAAACCCAGCAATACCATTAACTATGCACAGCTCCAAAATACATCCAACGCAAGCCCTGGTGGAGTTCAGAGAGGAAATGAAAATAGGGAAAAACACATTTCTTCAATAACCTTGAAAATTCAATTTTGGAGATAAAACAGAGCTTGACAAAATTGGTTGAGAGGGTAGATGAGCTAGAACAGTAGAGGAAACAGCTGGAAGAAGGAGAATAGCAATATATAGATTTACTGAAAAGAAAAAGGCAATTATGGGTGAAACATTTGGGAAAAAAAAAAAAAAACCAGACCTAGAAGAAATAACATAAAATTTTATGGAATCCTTTGGGAGGAGGAAAACAATTAAATGTTGAACTTCATTCCCTTCTGCATACAAGTGTTGGACACAGAATACAAATGTGGCTGCACAGAAACCACCCCCAGAAACAGGCTATATTCTTTATTTTACTTTTATTTATTTATTTATGCACTTATTTATTTGAAATCGAATCTGAATACAAATCCAGGCCCAGGTTTCACAAGCAGAGCCCATTTCGTTCAGAAGGCAGCATCTTATTAGCAGTCTTCCCAATGGGGATTAAATTATTCACAGCAATCAGCACTAGGAAAATACAAATGAACTCTCAAAACTGGGTTCTGGTGCTGTTGTGTCGTGGCGGATCTACTCACAGTGGTTTCCTTTCAGAGCAAGTCTCTGTTTTAGTGCTGGCCATTGAAGTGCAGGGTCGTTTGGCCCCAGCGACACTTAAGATGCGGGATATTGTGCGCTTATTTCTTTTTAGGCTCTCGTAACTCTTTCTTTCCCCGTGGCCGCTGGCGTTGCTGCCCCGTGGCTGAGCTTTGGGGCTCATTGCTCACGCGGGGCTGGCTGTGGCATCGGTGGCAGGTGGAGGGAGAGCTCAGCCCTTCTGCTACCTCCTACCTTGTGTGCTTGGGTTTGGGGTGATGCTCCTCTGCTTCGGCGCCATCACGGACAACCGTATCCCTTTTAGGGTCCCCACGGAAGGCGTGAAGCACCGTGGTGTGAGACGAGGCTGTTTTGGGGAGACGCTGGCGTAGGAGGGTGGGTGACTCGTACCTGCCCGCTTGCACCATTGGAATATTTGGGTTCAAATGACAGTGGTGTTATTTCTATGTGGTGTCTGATTTCTTTTCCTGGCTTTCCATAGCTCAGGATCCCTGAGAGCCGCAGATGGCTGGGAAAGAGGAATCTCCTTTCTCCCCACGTTGAGGTTGCCCATATGCCGGCCACGCTGGAGGCAACTCAACGAAGGGGATGTCCGAAAGAGGCAACACCCAACAAACACTGTGGCCTTGATTTTGTGCGAGGGTATTTGTCGTCATAAGGAGCGCTGAACAAACAAATGGAAAGAGCTCATCCCACCATCACTAAAGCTACAAAAAATTCCAGTGGCAAATCCCTGCCAGCGTTTGCACACGAGCAGAAGTAGGGTGGAAGGATGCGGGAGCCATGAACGAAGGAGACGAGGGACTGTCTCGGAAGGGAAAGCTGAGCTGTCGTGAGAATGATTACTGCTAACAACTCTGCCTCCTTCAAGGAGCAGACTAAGGCAAAGGTTTTTAAAAATAAATGTGCAGAATTGTTCAAGAGTCTATTTTTCAAGCTCACTCTGAATTAGGGACTCAGTAGGCACTGGGGTACAAAAATCTCAGCCTGCAAGATTTATTCGGCTCGGTTTCTCTATTTCTGCACCTTGTTCTCTCAGACCTGCTAGACCCAGGTTTACGTGCGAGGGGCTGAAGACAGTCGTACCGCAGTGGTTCGGAGAGCTGGGGGCAGCTGAGTAGGTGCTTCACACGCCAGCGCTGGCGGCCGTTCGCTGTGTCCCCTGTCCAGGATCTCGGGCTTCGCTCTGCGGGGCCTTTTTTATCCCATCGCTGTCTGCGGTGTCGTTTGCTCCCTCCATCACCGGGGCGCTCTGTCAGTGTTTCTGCCTGTGAAATAGTTTGCTCCCTTTTGAATCCCTCAGGTAAGTAAGGGAAGGAAGCAATTTTGGGAGGTTTTGTTGTTGTGTTCCTGCTTCCTCTGGTGTCTGTTCTTTCCAAAACATGTATTCAGGTCAGCAAAAATAACGCAAATCCAGCAACTGTTTGGTTGTTGAGCAGACCTGTTGTGTATACCGGTCAGGACTGACTTATTTTCCTCTTGGTAATAATGATCGTTAATGGATGCTGCAGTTCTTAGGACCATCCAGTGTACGTACTGCGATTGCATTTGCTTTGGTTTATTTTTAGGGAGCCTCAGATTTCATGAGAGAGGGCAGCAGATACATTTTCTGCAGTGCGTGGTTTTTGTTTTTCAACCGAATTATGGTATCAACTGAAATATGGAATCACAAGCAGAGCTGTCATAGCCCCCAGCTCATTAGATGATCTACTATGACGTTTTCAGCGAGCTGGCTTGTCAAAGCAAAGACTGGCGGCGGAATGAAGTGTCACAAAAGCTTTAGAAACTGATTTCTGGGTTGACTTGGCTTGATTTTGTTTTGTTTTTTTTTTCCAATACTGTTCCAGAAAGACTCGCACCGATCCGCGGGGTAATGGTTAGGACATTTGCATGCAGTGTCAAAGACTGGTATTTTTAGGTCCACAGCGTTACTGGGTTTAGAGAGAGGGTTTGATCTCACACAGAAATCCGCATTACTGGGCACCTTTTCTCAGTGGTGTAATTAGTAAGTATTTGTACAAACTAGAACCGCTGCTTGTAATTCGGTGTCTAGATCCAGCAGCTTGGTGACCTGGGCTTTTCCGATCTTGATGTGTACGCTTAAAGGCGGTGCCGGAGCCAAAATGGATGTTTTGGTAAGATCCTTTCAAAAATGAAGAGAGCTATTGAGACCTGAATTGCTGGAGGTGGAAACCGGTGGCTGAAACATCCTAAAGCCAAATTTTCAGACAAAGATGATGCCTGGATTTTGCTCTGCCTACAGATATTGAAACATCCTCATGGCTTTGAGGGTCAAAGTTGGTTTATTTGTTTGTTTCCCATGAGTGTTATGGTCTTTAAAGTGTTAACAGGCCACAATTTTCCGCCATTTTTCATTCTGACATAGAGCAAATGCCAACTTCAAAACGCGGCTTTTTTTCTGGGAAGGGAGCTGTTGTCTTCTGGGCAGGCCCATTAATTAGGCGCTATCTCCGAGTTACAGCAGCCTTTAACACGGCCCCTCCAAAAGCCGGCTGAGTGGCATCACGAAGTTTTCTTTGTTTTTAAGGAAACGCAATTACATTAAGAAATTGCTTTGAGGCGTTAACCAGCAGCGAAGTCTCGAGGCGGTGGTTTGCTCCCTTTCAGTAAATGCCACAGTGGTAAAAAATTAATTAGCGGGAACATTCCAGGAGTGTGGAGATAATTGAACTGTTCCACGCAATCTAACCTTGGGGAAGAGGAACAGGGGTAGGGTGGGAATAGGGTTCACTCTGGTTTTGTGTCGCTGTAGCTGGCACGGGACTAGGGAGCTGTCGTTAGGAACTGGACATTCAGGACAGCAGAAGTAGTGAAAGCTCGGGTGTGAGGGGTGCGCAGTCAAATTAAAAGTGCAAGACAGTTCCTGAGGAGGGGAACAAGCGGCACAGCTTCCTTTGGGTTCATCTCCAGCTTGTATTTTATCTAATAAAGATGCTTCCCATCTGTAGCTGTGCTTTCGGTATGGCGTTGAGTCCACCGCTATGCCATCTGCGTCCTCCCGTGGCTAATAAAGCCCAGCGCACGCTTCGATCTTCCCATCAGTGTGGATGTTAATAGGATCTTGATTCTTTCTCTAGCAACTTTTTATTTTTTTCCCCCCTAAAATTGTATGAACGTAGTATCTTTGAGACAGCTTCCTTCCTGCCCTCCTCGCACGGTACTGGCCAGTGAATTGAGCGCTGGCGGCTGGCGCCGTCCCTCTCGCACGCTGTTGTGGTCACCATTGCCTACTTGATGCAGTTATTGATTGCAGCCCGTCTCAGAACAGTAATCCGGTTTACCAGAGCATCTATTCACGTGTTTTGAAAGAAACCCATAGATTAGTATCGTTTGCAGCGCTTGCTGCAAATACGAGCACTGGACAAGCCTAAAAGTTGAGTTGAAAGAAGCTCGTTCTTCCACGCTGCGTGAAAGGAGAGCGTTTCTCCTTCAGCTAGGTATCTCCGCTCCCTGGCAGGCCACTTCGTGCGCACTGAGCTCTTCTGTATCTTCCAGATCAAGTGAAAGGCGGGGAACAGAGTGGGTTTAATTATAAAAGTGGTGTAGCCTCTACCGTTCTGATATTCTATTCATTTATGATGATAAATAATGAAGTGATAAATGATATTCATTTCTCAGAGGCCTCAGAAAAGGAAAGAACTGGCAGGAAGATGCAAGATACAGTGTGTAGGGAGAGAACAGCATCCATTCCGGTTTCAGGCCAGGGAACTACTTCAGCCGATCTTGTCCCTGATGCTTGTTCTTTTCTCAGCACGTCAATATTCTGGGCCGTTAGTAAGTCGTTGGTGAGCTGCATTGACCGCTGGCAGGGCGGTCGAGCAGTGGGAGAGGGAGCCAGCATGTGGACTGATAGTTTTTCTGGATTAAGGAGGGCTGCTGCAGTTTAGAGGGTAGATTTTGACATCGGTGCGCGAGATTGCAATTGGAAACAACTGGTGTGCTGTGCCTGCCCTTGCTGCCGGAGGTGCCCCTGGTTGCTCCCGACCGGAGATCCTATCGTGCCCTCCTGCGCTGCCGTTGCCCACAGCCTCCGCCGTTCGCAGGACCTGCGTTGTCCCGAGGTCGCTCCGGGACCCGCCGTAAGACCCTGATCTTCAGTTCCTGCCCTGCAAGTCCCTGTCGCGGACCCAGTGCTGCCCTTGGACTTCTCAGACCTGTTTATTTTTCAGTCGCTTGTCTGGAAAATTCAACTCGTGATGCTGGAGCAGCCTAGGCAGCAATTACCCAGCTATTCCCGAGCGAAATGTTTGAGTGGGGTGGGCAGAGATCTAGCTACATCTGGAAAAAAAGTTGCGTCAACACTCCCATGAGGCCGAATATACAAATGAATCCTAAATTTCCAGTGAAGGTACCGGTTTTGCCCAAGATTTTTTTTTAAAAAAAAAAGAAATTCAGACTAAATGCGGATGCCTGCGGGAGGCAGTGATTTTCTTTTTCATCCTGTAAAACCAAGCCTTCATTTGCAATGCCCTTGCCTCTTCTGCCCGAGGATTTCCACCCATTGTACACCTCAAAGAACAAGTACAAGCTACAAAGCAGATGGCATCTGGGGGGTTTCGGCACCCCCAACGCTGGTCGTTCTGCCTCAGCTGAGGACACCTCGTCCCGCTCTCGCTGCTCAGGAGGTGCTGAGAAGCGGCCCCAGGGTGAAGTGGCTGCCTGGCCTCAGGATAGCCTTGCTCTAATGAATTCCCGTATTACCCCTGTCCTGCGGGTGCGTCTCTGAGCTGTTCTCTTCTGGCACGAAATATTTTCTTCTCTTGTCCTTTAAACTTGCCAAAAGTTGTCTTTGTAACCTGTGAGACAATTTGCCCTCCAGCTCGGAGCCTGTTCCCTCCCATTTTCCATGGCTGTAACGGAGTCCCAGGCTGAGCCGTCTCCAGGGTTTAAATCCCTGACCTCCGAATCTAAAAGCATTGACCTCGGCTGCTTAAAAAATAGGGCCAGTTCGGTTGGCTTCAGTGTGACTGTCGTCTCTGACGTTTGCTCCAGCCTCTAAAGGAGACGAAAGCCTAACCTGGCCCAAAGGTACGAGGGTAACGTAGCTTAGTGCTGTGACTTTTGCACATGAAAGGGCCCAAAGTCTCCCAAGGACAGAGTCAGCCTTGACAGAGAAAGAAATAAATTTGTTTTCTTGTTGGTAATTCTTTGCTACAGAACAACGAAAGAAAACCCCATTTGGTTATAAAGTGACCTTGTCCACAGGAGAAATAAAGCGCGTAGCGGCGGAAGCTGATACCTGTTTCAAGCCAAATAAAGGTTGCTGCAAACACCATCCAGAGCAGCAGTAAAATTTTTTTTCTGGGTTGTTTTAAGTCCAGACACTTGTTTTATGTTCACATTTCTGTATTTTCTGCTCTCCTCAGAACATCTGTTTGCATCCCCTGCCCAGGTGAAAAATGCTTTTTATTGCAAAACACTGTGCAGAAATCTCCCCCGGGTGTTTCCAGATGTACTCTGCTCTCCGCTCAGCGTGTCTCTCCTCTGCCTCCTCTCTTTGCCCGTTCTTTTCCATTTATCCCTGTTGCATCTTGTACCTGAGGCTGTAGGATCCCTCTCCATCACTTCCCGGCGAGTCCCGCACAGCCTGGGCGATGCGTGGGCACGGCTGCGCTGCGGTGACCGGGGCAAGGCAGCGGCAGCATTGCTGGCAGCCCGTGCTCCCGCAGTCTCCGGGGGATGAAGGTCGCCCTGGGGCGGCTGAGCCGCGCTAGCGTTGGACATGGCTGGTGCCACGTCTGTAGTTACGGCATGGCTGAGGCTGCCGCTGGCTTCTCTGCCTGTTCTTCCCCGTTTCACCTTCCCTCCCTGGGTACTTGAGTGCCCTTGGAGGATGCAGCGTTGTCACAGAGTGGATGTGCTTGTAGGGTGCCATCCAGTCACTTCTTTATCCCTGCTTTGAGGAGTTAAACAGATCAAACCCTTTGGTTTTCTGCTTCTGGTAAGCCATTTTGTCTCTCCGTCAGACCAGTTTCCTGGCTCTTTCTCAGACTCTCCCCTAAGAACCTTTTAAACACGTAGACAGTAGGAGTGTTTGCAAGCTGGTGCTGCTGGCGTTGCGCGCAGGGGTCTCCTCCCTTCCTTTCTCCCTCGATCAGCTTCCCCAGCTGCTCATTGCTGCGCCAGGAGCTCACGGTGAAACGCTCGAGTGCGGTGATGTCTCCATTGCTTTTGCAGTCTCCGTTCTGTAGATATGGCCGGCACTTTGCACAGGTACTGGAGCATCGCTGTCACTGATGCTAGACCAGATCAGCCATGACTTTTTCCAGCCAAGTTTCGAAACCTCCAAGAGTGGGGACCACACAATCTCCGTGGGTGCCTGTCCCAGTGCTGCGCTGCCCCCCTGATGAAAAGGGCTTTCCTGATGCCTCTCCCGCCCCGGAACAGACCCGAGGTTGGCAGCAGCGCAGCGCCTGGGCTGCTGGCACCGCGCTGTGCTGCTCTCCAGCAGGCGCTCGCGTAGAACTTTGCGATTCTCCTTTCGTACAGAAACTTGCGAATTGGTTGAACGGGGCCAGCGTGCCAGTTAACCTAGCTCTCGGTATGACTGCGTCGTCTACTTTGTTGTTTAATGTTCATTTAATCCTTGTGTTGTAGGTCCTCTTTCCCAGTGCAAGGGTCATGCATCCTTCCGGGTCATTGATTAACCCAGTCAGGCTGTAGTCCTAATACCCGTGGAATTTAATGGAAGTCACCCTGTGTACTGATTCCCCAGTGACATTCCTCCTCAGACCGTGTGTGTCCATCAGCTATGTGGTGCAGCGTTAGGGTATGCAGTGTTACGGCGTGCATCCGGCAAGGGATCTGGGTTTTCTGGTCAAGAGCTGGAAAAACTGCCTTGCAGTGAGAGGCTGGGAAAGCTAATTCTATTTAATTTATTCAAGAAAATAAAATACATGGATAGATTGCACTCTGCGTATAACTGCTGGAGTATACAATTTCTGAAAGTAAGTAGAGAAAGGTCCACAAACGAAATGTATTTTTTGAATCACTTGGACAGCTGAACTGTGGTTGTGGAGTCATGTTCATTGTCAGGGATCTTTAAATTGAGCTGGGCCGTCTTCTGCAGAAGGCTGTATCTTCCAGCCTAGGGTCAAGTTGTGAAAAATGAAAATACTGGAGTTAAATTCTGGAGGCGTGAGGCCACGGTGGCTACTTGCAATTGTCCCTTCTGTTGTTGGGCCCCTTGGATCTCAGAACGCGTCCAGACAGTTTGTGGACTCAAGGGTATTGGGTCATATTGATGCGTATTTCATGCATCTAAATATTTCAGCTACACATAAACAAAAAAAATGTGACAAATTGAGGATTGATTCCTGGAGGATTTATTAGCCACCAGATGACTAAGAGATTGTCAGGACCATGGTTGGTGACTCCCATTCAGCGGTCATGCAGGCGGGTTGGATCCAACGCTATGAATGACGTATCACCTCCGCCTGGGCTAAGCCTCCCCAAGTACTTAATATGCACCCTGTTCTGGTGATGCGGGATGTAGATGCCTCCGTATCATTCATTTCCTCTTTGTCAATATTAACTGATGTGTTAGTGATTAAGTTCAGCCAAGGCATTATTGCGTTGTCATTAATCATGCCTACGTCTGTCATAGGAGTCGTTAGAAAGAACCCGTCGCAGCTATTTTTATACCCCATTTAATTTTCAGGCAGGCATTGCATTTTAATTCTTGTAATGTATCTTCACAATGATAAAAATTTGCATATCTTCATTCACTGAAGAGGATCTATTAGCCAAAGCACAAATAAAACACTCTTGCTGCCACAGGGGTTTCTGTAGGCGTCGGATCCCAACGACCGTGGTTTCATGCCTACATACATGTACTACATTAAAAGGAATCGCTTCACAGGTAGAATTACTACCCCGGACAATTCTAATTAGTTGGAAATTAAACATAAGTGGTTGATTCTGGCTGCTGCATGACGTAAATTACGAGCAAATAGCTCTGTAAGGTTTCATTATAAAGTACATGCTGTTGTGAGTGATTTGCTGCTTTAGTCGTGAATTTTATTTGTGTGCCGGCGCTTGAAGGACGATGGCAGAACTTAACTTTTGTTTAAAGTCACACAAATCTAGAATTGATGCTAGTTACTTGTCTTATTTGGCCTTTCAAATCTTCTTTCATTTACTTTTATCCAGAAGCCAACCACAAAAGGCACTCGCTGAAATACGTTAGGATCTTGTATCAAGGGTGCGCAGTGTTTTTGGTAAATGCAAAGAAGCGCTGGATTCATGGAGCTTTTCCTACTCTGGTGTAAAGCACTGCAGCGCTGCTGGCTTTAGCTGAGCAATAACGATGCTTAAACGTAGCTCCTGTGAGAATAATAGTTCTGAAACGTGACCACAGTTCCAACAGGAAGGCCTTATATTCATGGATTGTTAAGGCTGAGAAAAACTTCATCGCCATCTGCCTGAAAGCTGCCTTGGCAAATCTGTTTTTGCACGCTATTGCGCTGCGCACCATCCAGCCGTTCGTGGCTAGTGCGTTGCGCTGCAGTTTGAAGGCTTGGGCCAGCGTCCTAACTCCAGCGAGCAGCGGCCATCCTTCCAGCATCCGAGTGCGGAATAACTCGGGCACCTCTCACAGGCAACTTTGTGGTTTTGGGACTTAGCCAAGGTGCAGGAATCATTTTTTCCTACTCCACAGCCTGTTCCTTTGCTGTTTCTTTTTTGGCCCAGGGTGGTAAGGAGGAACTCATGGGAGAAGGAGAGCTGCAATCATCTGTCTGCTCAGATGGCCAGACACAGAAATGCAATAGATCTGGCATCACTTCTCTGCTCTGAGCCGTAGGAGGTGTTTATTCACAGAGGAAAACTAGAAATAACCGAGTGCTACAACGTCCCTTGCGTGGGATGGTGCCTTTGCATTGCACCCTTGAGCTGGTCTTGGCCAGCTTGCCCTTGCATTGCACCCTTGGCCTCAGATCCAATCCTGTTGCTGTTACAGCAGTTTCCCTCGTCGCTTCCCCGCTGTAGGCATCCTGAACAGTCTTGTGCTGTTGGTAGGAGCTTGAGTTGGCTGCTGCTCCTTGCTCTCAGCGACCCCCTTGGTTTTGAGCCTTCAGTGGATACAGTCAGCAAGGTCAAGGACTCACTCAGCAAGCAGCAGGCTGGCAACACTGTGAAGAACGTGCCCGTGTCCAGGGATGCGTGCACGAGAGAAGAAGAAATAAGGGGGCCCGTGTTGGGAGTACTGGCAGAGCAGCCCACGCCACCGGGCGTTTGTGCTACAGCAGCATCGGGGAGCTCTGTGCACCCCAGCAACCACGCTGTGAAATGCTATGATCTCATGGAAATGCTGCGGAAAAAAAGGCGTTTCCAAAGGCTGTGGGATCTGATGGAAGAGGATGGTTTTGTTACAAGAACTAAATCTTTATTCTTTCATGAAAGGCTTAATCTTCAGGACATGGCCTTTCTGCAAAATTTTGTTTAAAACAGGTTGACTTCCTCCTTGTGGTTTTGTAGGCAGATACTTCTGCTGAAGCATCGAATATTTCCGAAGAACTTCAACGAAAAATGCAAAAGCACAGAGCAGGAAGACCTCCAATAACCCAAATACGCTTGTGCCTCTCTGACTGAAATAAAGGCAATCATATATATTGGCAGAGCTTCCTTTTATTGAAGGACCAGATGGTGAGCAGAAAAATAATTTAGTAAAAAAAATTGATTCGCTGTGAGTCTTGTTGACGGTGGTTCCAAAGCCTGCCTTTGGCCTGAATGGATTTGCGTCTGTGCTGAGCTTGGGATGCAGGCATGGGGCGCAGCCGAAGATTTCTTGGCTGTACACTGCTGTGCGTAGCAAAGCGGCTCCCCGTTGGCACGTTGCTTCTTTGCACTGTGCTTGTTTGCGATGGATGCCGTGACTTCCCCGATTCCTGCCGTTTATTCGTTCCTGCCGTTTATTCGTGCTTGCGTTTGGTCAGGGCATCCTACTTCCTGCTCTGTGCGTGTTCAGTGTCGTAGGGCCCCATCCTGCACGTGATGAAGTGCTTATTGTGGGACTGAGTAGCCTAAAACGTTGGTTTTGCGGCTAAATATTTCAAGGGAACTGGTTTGAGTCGCTTCAGGAGAGAGCGAGGGTGTAGCGTACCTGCCGGGATCCCTACGGGAGGAGAGCTGAGCGCCCTGCTTCAGACGCGCCAGGCAGAGGAAGGTGTCTCTCAATATTTACAATTAGGCTTTTAAAAAGGTTCCTTGGTACAGCCGATAGCAAATACTAAGTGAATATTAGACGTTATTTGAGTATGTAAGTGCTAAAGTGTGTTAAAGTTTTCCTTGACCTTTCCTCTCGTGGTTTTCTTCAACCGCTGTGAAAATTCTTCCTTGCAATGAAGGACTAGGGATTTTTGACTGAAGCAGTATAATATTTAACAGTGAAATACTTAGATCTTGGAATTATTTTCCAGGTGATTTTTAAGGAGGTAAAGAATATGTGTGAAGTAGAGGTCCCTTCATTCTAATATTAACATTTAACATTTAGTAATTGCAATATAAACATTTAACAAATTGTATTTAATTACCTCTTAGAAAAGCATACAGGAATTAATAGGAGTTAAACCAATATGTTTTAATAAACACTGCCTGCTATTTCCATTGGTTCTTTTATGTTTATGTGAGTTTGGTTTGGTTGGTTGTTTTTCGGTTTTTATCTCAGCCTACCTAAAAAAAAAAAATCTGGAAAAGAATATTAAATTGTCTTCAAAAGTTAAAAAAAATTAATTTTTAAAAGCCACACTGTTGCAATGCTTGGTAGGACTTTTCCTGCAAGGGTTTCTGAAAATATACCTGTGAAATATTACGATGAATTGGCCTGAGAAGGAGAAGCGGAGACCTTTCTGGTCTTTCAAGGCAGCAGGGTTTGGGGGTTGTTTTTTGAGGTCTGGGAAGAGAGCTCCTCGCAATAACTGCAAGGGCATGTCTCACGGAGCACGGAAAACAAGCAAATAGAGCACGGGAAATTGGGAGAGACAGCAAGTCTGGTACTAAAATAATAATAGCAGTTCCCATGTCTAATCAGGTGGTTATGTTGCCGGTTTCTTTAAAGTCACATTGAGTCTTGAGTTTCTCCCCAACCGAGAAGCTTGTATTGACTGATTAAGTATCCAGGAGGCCTGTGAAGAGATTTGAATAGGGGAAACAATATAGTTTTAACAGCAGGGAAGGGGGATGATTTGATCAACGGCGGTTTGGGTAGGGCCGGTCTGGAGGAATGAGATGTGACGAGACCACACCGAGATGCAATAGAAAGCCGGTTCTGGCAGGACTCCTTCGTGATGTGGCTTTGAGTTGATCTCCACGTAGGTCAGCCCTTCGGTGGCTGCGGGAAGTCTGCTCCAGGGAGAACGGGAGATAGATATGGAAATCTTTCCCCCGTATCTGAATTTAAAACAAGGTTCCTGCGGTTTGACAGATCTTCAGTGCACGTTTATTTTTTTCACAACTTGTTCACCCGCTTCCCAAGCAAATGCCCTGGTTTATGACCGTCAGCTGCTGGTGGGGAGCGGCTCCGAGCAGAGGCAGCTCCCGTGGCTTGCAGCCCCACACAGCGCGGTGGCCACGCGAAGCGGGGGCCGTACAGCTTTTGTTTTGCGTCGCGGCCTTGTTGTGGGATCTTTTATGGCTCCATAAACCACTTTGAAACCGATGCATGGCTAGCAAAACTAAATCCGACTCAAGCCTACCCATAAAGTTGGCGGATGCCGTTTGTGCGCAGTATCTCTTCAGCTGAAAAATGCTTTAAAATAAGTGCAGTTCTTCCCAGCTAGCTCTCTGCAAAGCGTGCGGGCTGCAAGGGTGTCACCAGTGGGTCCCTGCTTCTCCGGAGACGTTCCTCGGTCCTGGGGAGGGACAAATTTGGGTGCTACGGCTTGGCTGTGCAGGGGGAGGGACAGCTGTTAAGGGTTAGGACGCTGCTTTCTTCGGGATGTCGTGTAAGATGGAAAATGTTGCTACGATACCGTTCAAGATTTATGGTTTCAGACGTGACAATTTTCATATTAGTGTAAGGAATAGTAGCACAGCCCGTAAAGACCATCAACAGGGCAGATGCTGTTGAAAGGCTGTGGGTCGTACCCATTTCATGGCTTTATAAAGAATCTCGTCGTTATTCAACACTCACATTCTCGCTACAGCTAGTCAAATAATTCAAATAACGATTGGCCGCTATGTGGGGGAATTAACATTGCAGCTTTACTCCTAAGTTATTTCTTGTTTCTTTACTCATTTGAGCGTTTTTCACCCGCAAAAGTTTGGTGTGTTTTAGGACAGCTATTTACTCTTACAAAACTCAGGGCTGCTGTGGAGCGCTCGCTGCTTGTTCAGTATTTTAGGAAAATTTATTGTCCTATCAAGAAGCCAAGCCAGGACAGAGGCGTCAGCCAGAGAAATCCCAGCAAATGTCTGCAGATGCAACTTGAACTGCAAGATCAAAGTTACCAAATTCTTGAGAGCGGTGGCTAGGCTTCTGCGACTGTCAGTCCTCCTGCAAACCGCACGCCAACGTGTGCTGTTGCAGCCAATGCAAAAAAAAAAACCCCACCGACAGCAAAAAGTTACACTGAAATCCACGTAATTCAAAATCCGTCTAACTTATAATTTAGGCCTTGTTAGGTCTGAAATTTAGACTGGCTGGGAAACTTTAGACGCCATGGAAAGCTCGGTGTGGCGCATGCTGTCCGCTGTCTGGAGGGAGCGTGAGAGTCCATCTCAGTCCTTTGGATAAGGCGACGGGGCGGCGCTTCGTGTGCCAAGTCGGGTCAAGTCTTCTGACTTCTTCGTGCGGGCGTTGTCTGGGAGGAGAGATGGCCTTCTCCCTGCGCTAAACGGAGCTAACCAAACCTACCCGCTGACCTGTCTCTGTAACGAAGGCCCTGTAACGAAACCCTGCGTGGTTTTGGCGCGCGGCTCTGTTAGGAGCAGTCCCTGGTGCTTTGAGGGGGTCACGGCTCGCTCTTATCTGAAACTCGGCTCTGCCAGACGTCCCCCATGAGATACCTGCTCCTGGACGTCGAGACAAGAATGATAAATTGAAGAGATGTCCTTTTTCTCGCTCGCTTTACCCTGTTACACCCTCTAGGATGTCAGACAGATTTCGCGTGACATCGTGGTGTCGGCGCGGCTTCCCCACCAGGCTGCCGTTATTTCAGCTTCACTCTGTTAAACGGCGTGTGAAAAGCACCTGGAAAGACGCGCCTGCCGGCGATTTGTGCTTCGCGCGGCCTTTCGCTGCGGCGAGCTCGGGGCTCCTCTTTCACCTTGCCAGCTGTCGCTGAGCGCCGTGCCCGCGTGCCTTGTCTGCTTTGTGCTCTTAAGAGTCCCGGAGCGGAAAATTGCGGGTTTTTTTTGCTGTGAGAAGCTGTTGTTGGACTCGCTCCACAGAAGTGTTCGAGCATTCGGTGACAAGGAAAACCACTATCGGTTTTAACCAAAACCGGCAGAAAACTAATTAGAAACTGA
Organism: Steatornis caripensis; assembly: GCA_013398225.1. Taxonomy (NCBI): domain Eukaryota; kingdom Metazoa; phylum Chordata; class Aves; order Caprimulgiformes; family Steatornithidae; genus Steatornis; species Steatornis caripensis. The sequence goes on from VZSC01002965.1 coordinate 28,467, forward strand.
TGAGCCTCCGGTGATCCTGGCTTTCTAAGAAGAAAAGAGCAGTTTGATGCAGAAGAAAATTATTTAGGGAAAGAAGTCAGTTTTCCATCCATTTGTGTTGAAGGCAGTTCTTGTTGACCACTACTGATGCAAACGACTATTTAAGATAAATCTTACAATGCGGAAAAAAGAAAAAAAAAAAGAAAAAGGAGTTAGGTTGGGGAGCTTTTCCATTTTCGTTTGTTGATTCCCTCCCCCCCCCCCCCCCCTCCC
>VZSC01002965.1:28821-91869 GCA_013398225.1 Steatornis caripensis
AATTCCCCGTAACTGGCACGCTGTAGGAGCCGGGAGGGATCCGCTGCATCACGCTTAAGTTGCAGCTTGGGCAGAGCGTTGCCCACCCCTGACCTCGATCGCAGCGAGGAAACGCGTGAATGTGCCCCCTGCGCTTTTGGGGTGAGAGCTGAAAGGTCCTCTCTGCCTCTGGAATTGTTAGAAGGGCATTTGCTCAGAGCCTGAATTTACTTGGCGATTAAAGCATCCTCTGCAGAAGTTCGGCGTCGTTGGGAGAAAAGGCTATTTTTTTCTTTTTTTATTTTAGAAAAGCTAGAGAATAAAAGTAGGTTTGTATTTGTCTGACCCTTTGTACACCGGTAGGACTGATAAAATAGATCCAATTACCTGAGTGGCTGCAATATAATCCTCAGCGTCTTCCTCCTAGCTTGCGGAGATCCGTGCGTGCTAAGGCAATGCCCCTCGCTTGTTCTCCTGTTTCCAGCGCGATTACCGCTTCTAAACTGAATGTGGCAACACCGAGGATTGCTGGGCCGGGAGGAAAATGGTTTTGTGCTTGTTAGCGCCGTCGTATTTAATTTATTAGCATGTTATCAGCTGGTGGTAATCACTGTCATGGCAGCGGCGGGCGGTGTGGATGGCAGCCGTGTTACTCTGTAAAACGGGTCCCTGCCCCAAAGAGGTCGCGGTGGGAATGCAGCCAAGGGAGGGAAACGCAGATGGACGGGGCACCCGGAGAGACGGACCTGACAGCAAAGCAGGAGCGCTGGCACAGCTGCTGCGGGGCTCAGCACGCTCCCCGCCAAGTTTGCAGGATTTAAGTTATCTCTTTAGTTTTCCAAGTTACCTGTTTAGTTTTCCAGGTTTATGTGGGTTTTTTTAAGTTTAAACATCAGTGACTTACTTATTTAAAAATATACCGGTTTTTTATAGTCATCGAATTTTATCATGAAAATATACCTGTGATAGTTGTACCACGGACAGTGATCTTCCTTCTTCCGTTTTGCTTACAAATAAAGATTTAAAAAATATTTTCCAATAGCCTCACAACCAGAACAGGATTTCGGAAAGCTGCTCCACAAGGGCTTCTGGGAAAGACAGCAGAAATTGCACAAGAGCTTGGGGCAGATGCTCAGCTGGCATCCGTAGCCGTATCTCTGATGAAACCTGCAGCGCCCTGGCTGTTCGTGCCAGCTGGGCACCGGCCCCGAGTACTGAGACGTTTCCTGCGTAAGAAACGTTTTCTAAGGACTGGTGGGAATACGGTCACTTGGGGTAGGTATGGATTTTTTAAAAATCGCCTGCTAGGGTATTTTTCAAGTGCCAGTGGTATATTGTAAAAGCAGTGATTGATAAACACTGTAAATATGGTGGATGTTCCCTCCTCCATCTGTTGCTCTAGGTGCTGCCTATCCTAATTAGCTCTAATTATCAAAGGCGTGCTTTGGAAAGCCAGCTCGTTTACCCCTATTCTCCGTGACGGTAACGGTCCCTTCGGTAGCCAGGAGCGCTGGAGGTCACCAGCGGGATGTCCCCTCCCTGCCCTAGCACTGCTCCTGCCTGACCGCGCCGAGGAGCAACGCCGAGGCTGGGTGGTTGTCCCTTGGTCCACAAAGCTCTGAAAACTTTGGTAGCGTCACATCTGGAAAGCGGATTTCTGCGCAAGTAGGGATTCCCCTTGGCACGCCGTGGTTCTGTGCACAGGGCTCGTTTGTGAACGCACGGTTCCAGGTTTTGCAATTCTATTTTAATTTACGGGTAGATGTGCAAGTGATTTTTTTTCTGTTTCTGGACATAACATTTTCATTTCACTGAAATAAATCCATTACCCAGGGCTGTAATACCTCTATCTGAGCTTTGGCTGGAAAATTACTCTTGTCGTCTGCGTGGGGATCACAGTCATTGTAACGGTTTTAAGCTGAGAGAGGGTAGATTTGGATTGGATGTCAGGAAGAAATTCTTCATGACGAGGGCGGTGAGACCCCAGCACAGGTTGCCCAGAGAAGCTGGGGCTGCCCCCTCCCTGGCAGTGTTCAAGGCCAGGCTGGACGGGGCTTTGGGCAGCCTGGGCTGGTGGAAGGGGTCCCTGCCCAGGGCAGGGGGGTGGGACTGGGCGGTCTTTAAGGTCCCTTCCCACCCAAACCGTTCTGTGATTCCATGATTCTAATTAAAACCACAAGTTTGACTACAGTATAGATTCCAGAAATACATAAATTCTGAAGTGTGCTTTTACAAGCTGGCCAAATTCCTTTGAATTTTCCGTCTCATTAAAAGACCGGGCAAGATCTGTAAGACCAGCACTGCAAGAGGTTGCCCATTGCCTCAAAAGAGTATTTTCATGAATCTTTTTCGCCATACTCCTCACCACTATTAGGATCACTCAACTTCATCACAAAATAGAGCCTTGTGCCTTTATTTCTTCCATTTATTTAAGTATGGACGGACTTGTTTTCTGCAGGACTCTGTGGGAACGAAGGAAATGTCGTGTCCCGTAATTTCAGTTCTGCCACCGAACCCCCACGCTAGTTAGCATAAAATGCATAATGCTTTTTATAGTTCATGGGGCTTATTACTATTTTTTGTATTTGCTTTTTATTTGTCTAGAAAAACACAGTGTCCTTTTAGCTTTGAAAAGTTGCGGACGGACTGGGGTTGAGATGCTCTGTTATCTACCTCCTTCTGGAAGTTGTTGGAGGTATTTTCATGGAGATCATGCCCTGCCTATATAAAGGGATAAAGCAGCTGTATGTTGTGAAGACTAAATAATTTACCTGTCTAGACTTGCGCAGTGCTTCCACCGTTCTCATATCTGAGAGTGCTTTTATATGGCACCGAGAGAGACTGGCTCGGGTAGTCTTTGCTGTGCTGGAAGCAAACGCAGCTCTCCAGCGTCTCCGAACAGAGCAGATGGGCAGGCGAGGGTGCTTCTCCTTCCCTTGCCCCTGGGAGAAAGGGTCCTGGGGCTTGGGGGGCTTGGTGGGATCCATCATCGGGGACGCGCGGCGGAGGAGGGTGGGCAAGGTGGCTGCTGCGGGCAGGGCTGCCGTCTGCTCCCGGCCACGCTGCGTGGCGCACCCTTGGCCATCAGGTGGTTTTCCGTGGGTAGCCTGCCTTAGCAGAGCCGAGTCAAGAGCAGTTTAGTGGTCCCAGCTGAGTACTTGTACAAATCCCTTGGGAGGGTGCGGCGTTGGAGCAGGCACGCTCTCCAGCCCTTGCCGTCGGTCTGGCTGCTTCTCCACGGTAGCAGGAAGCTGATTTGAATTTAATTTTTCGTGTTATTTTGGATGCATTAAATAAAACCAGGACCTGGAAAGCTTAAAGTGCTATTTCATTTTAGTTTTCAATTGCATGGGAAAATAATCCTCCGCATAGCTGGAGGCACCCGGAAGGACCAGCTGGAGGATGGAGAGACGTGGGAATAACGACTGCGGAGCGGTGGAAATCGTGTAAGGCTCTGCCAGCATCGTAACGAGTCCTGCAGCGCAGATGAATAGAGCGATCTGTCCCCAGCATGGCTCAGCGTCCAGTGATCTGCTGAAGGCTGTATTTCCACCACCGGTTTCAACAGCCGCNGGAGGATGGAGAGACATGGGAATAACGACTGCGGAGCGGTGGAAATCGTGTAAGGCTCTGCCAGCATCGTAACGAGTCCTGCAGCGCAGATGAATAGAGCGATCTGTCCCCAGCATGGCTCAGCGTCCAGTGATCTGCTGAAGGCTGTATTTCCACCACCGGTTTCAACAGCCGCTCGTAGGCGTATCGTGCCCGGCCGGGTCTGACTCTGTTCTAGCTTTAACCTCCGGAACAAAACATGGCAAGGAGTTGTTCAAATGGCTGCAGCGCTTTGTCAAAAGGAACAGTTCCTGACATTTGCCTTAAACCCGCTGCGCGATGGCTTCGCTGGGTCTCTTCCTTTCAGTCAGCTCCGGACGTCGCCGCCTGTTTGCACCGTTAATGAGCACCGAGCTGTTTTCAGAGAAATATCCACAGCAGCTCCAAGATCTCCTTCCTGAAAGGCACCGCTTAATTAGGCTCCATTAGGCTGGACTTCATTAGGAACTGGGTTTTCCTTTGCAACTGATGAATTAATTGCGTGCGTGGGTTTTATTGCCAAGGTACTCAATACTGCGATATTCTGCTGCAGCTGCTTTTAGCCAGGTTCAGATTTAAATCCCCAGCGATGCCCCCAGCGTTGCGGTGTGCCGTACTGCCTGTGAAGGTGAGCAGCACGTATCTTTGGGTGTCCTCGGGTGCCTTTGGGTGCCCACACCGGCGTCTGATGACATCCCAGGTACTGCGAACTCGGCAGCTCTTCTTTCCCCTGTATCCCCTGTCTCCGAGTCTTTCACTGATATGTGAGAGGACCCCTCCATCCACACCTGTACACCCTAATCTATGGGAGCTTGGGGGTTTTTTAAGAGCTTTGGCTGAGGCACTTTGTTAGAATTTAAAAAAAAAAAAAAAAAAGGAAAAATAGAGCTTTACAGTCAACTCTACTGCTGTGGGGCTCCGGGAGCGCGGCTTTGCCGAGGAAGGCTGCAGAGCTGTTCATCAAATGGAAGTGCACAGACTTCTTTTATTTTTAGGTTCAGAACAAATGGTATTGGGGGAAGGTAAAACCTATTAAAATGTTTGACTAGGCGTTATATTTGTTACATTGACTATTGATCTCTACAAGCACATATCAGGCAGCGGAATTCCATGCATCTCATTCTGGTCTATTTACACATATGTATTCATGAATCGTTATTCTAAGAGCGCACAAAACCCATTGCCAACAACAAAATACGTAATATCTGCTTTGTAACCTGTAAAATACTCGCTGATGTGGTCTGGGAGACAAAGTGCTGCCTCTGCTGGAAGTTGAAGCAATGCCGCACAATTTTCCTGAGAGTAATCTTTAGAGCCTGGGCGTGATATATCAGAGGCGCAGGCGGAGGCACAAAATAAAAGAAAAAAAAAATAATTGACTGCCTAGCCCAAGCCTTCGTTACCAGGCAGGATACAAATCCTAGCAAGTAACTTTCCCTCACAGGCAAACATGCCCTCAATACCTTTAAAAAAAAAAAGAGGTGGAAGAGGAAAGACTGCCTTTTTAAGCTAGAATGGCTGACTTTCCACTGCACGTCCCTCAGTCAATAAAATAATTTACGGTATGTTTCAATCAAATATTGGAGACGGTGCTTGCTCAAATTGTCTCCGCTTCGCTGGCATTTTAAATACGCAGTGGTTTAGCGTCGTTCCCTGGCTGGGAGGGAGTGAGCGCAACATCGCCCGGTCCGTCACGGGCTGGTCTGCAAGGCAGCGCTGTGGTCCCCTGACGGGATGGTGCCACTCGACCTGATTTATCGTTTACCTGTCTTGTTTTCTGTGGTGCAAATCCTACCCCGGGAGTATTTGAAGTTTACCCCTTCTCCGTAGCTGACATACATTGTTGTTAGAATAACGTTCCTGTTGGGCGGATCAAATAAAAAGCGGCCACAAAAACAACAGAAGCTGAAGCAGAGGCATCCGTTTTTTTCCTATTTATTCCTGTTGCTAGAGCGGGGAGAGAGAAACTAACTCATTTGCTTTGGCTAGAATGCAAATTGGAGAAACCAAATCAGCGGGTAAAGTCTCTGCTCAAGGCCACACGGTCAAAATAAATTCATTGAATGGTATGTTTTCTTCTTAACAAATCTTACAATAAAGACCACGGTATGATGTGCACCATGAAGAGCAGCTGTCTGGTTTAAAGCAAACAAGCATCCTTGCTGTCATTCCTCTCGGCAGCTAGGGAGCCTTCGTTTTCCATTTCATAATCCTTAAGACATGAATGTACTTAGGCTAAAAAATTCATTAAACATTAATATAAAGCCTGTTTTAACTTCAGACTGTTTGCTTCCCAAAGATAATTGTTTAAGAGAATGAGCTGTACTCCCTTTGCTTTTCCATATATTTTTCAAAAACTAATACAAAATTGTGAAACATAGGAGTAAGTACAGCGAAGGAAATTAAATCAAATTGCTGAAGCCTTGGGGAAGAGCTGATGCAAATGAATTAAACACGTGTAAGTTCCAAATAGCTACAGAGTAAGTTTCCTTTTGAGCATCGTTACTCTCAGAAGGTGCCTGAGACGCTAGCACCTTCGCTAGCTGTGAAGTCACTATCTTGGAAAAACAAAAGAAAAAAAAAAAGGAAAAATAAACCGTGAGCTCTGGCCACCATCATATATTGCAGTTTTTAGCATCCCTTTCCTTTTCCATTAAAGTTATTACCTGCAAAAGTGTAACTCTGAATTGAGCAACCAAAGTTAATTTTCTTTTTCTGTCACTGTGTATCATCTGTTCATGGGTAGATGGAAATTCTGTATTTTAAAGACTCTTTTGACCTTAAAGGCAGGGGAAACTTTCATTTAAAAGCTATTTATAAGGCTAAAGTATCTTCTAAGTAAATATAAACCAAGGATAGAAGAAAGAGGGAACCGAATACCAATATGTGCTAAAAGTGATTAAAGCAGAGCTTCCGTGGAGAGGTGAACAGAGAGTTACTGTTCACGGAGCGGGGTGCATCAAATGGAAACAGCAAAACAAACAAAGGAGGAGGGCGTTATTACAAACAGGAGACGAGTTTTTTAGGTTCGAGCATTAAATGGGCTTAGAAGTAATGGGAGAAAACGATCCTTTAAAAATAATAACAATCCATTAAATAATAATAATAATCGTCGTCCGTTAAAAGCTATTTAACACATGATGCGCACGGCTTCCCGCAAGTTCCTGTCCCAACGCTCTCCAGTGCCCTCTGTGCTCTCCCTCTTCCCCAGGCACTCGGGAGCGGTGGAGGGTGCTGGGCCAGGAGGGTCTTCAGTCAGGTGCGGTTCGACCATCCTTGGGTTGTGTCGTTGCGTAGGCTAATCCGCGCCTGGCGTGAAGTTAGTCTTTACCGGTTGGTCTTTACCTGGATTTAAAAGCGTGTTATGGTGCTGGCCGTGAGGGTAAAGGCGATAGGGCTGAAGAGGTTATGGCTGTGGAATTATCATGGCTGAAATGGAAAGAAAACCTGGACAGCTTACTTCTCAGGGCGGAGAAGGTATATAATGGATATCAGAGAAATTACTAATCAAATTTACCAATATTTACTAACATGCAGTCATTTCTCATTACCTTAGAAGGTGTTTGGGAAGCATGAAGAATTGTAGACGGGGTAGTTAAAGGAAAGTAGGGCAGACCAGGCCTGGCTAGCTAACAGCTCTCCCTTAGAAGAAAGCTGAGGTCTGGCACGTTTTCTTCCCCAAGAATAACTCTTTATCTTTAAGGCAACAATTCCCTGCAAAGCTACTGCCGCAAAGCTACTAGTGTTAGTGGAGCAGAATAAGGGGCATACGTCGGACAGTGAGGGCGGACGAAGACGCTGTTGGGTTGTGTTGAAAGGGCAAACACCAGGCTGGAGAAAGACTAGCGGAGTTTCTCATGCATTTGTGTTCTTTCGTAGTTTTCGTTCTGTACTTGGGCACCAAGAATGAGCATACTGTGGTGAAAATTTCTGCTGACGTAAAATTGACGGGATACTATCAATGGAAAGGCGGCTTGCGGTAGTAAGGATTTACGATTTCTGGTCTCCTATTTGCAGTTGGCTTTGGCCGCACTGCAGTCCACGTACTAAGAACTTGGCTTCAAATTATACAAAGCCATATGATATTTGATCTATGAAGAAAAAAGGTCAGGCTGAGATCAATGGGGTTTTGAATCAGTACTTTCCACATCATCTCTTCTTCATCCGTCGTTTTTGGGGGAATCTCAGTGAGGGGCAATTGTCCTCAGGGTTAATACCTGCCGTTTCGTCATCCCGCACCACTGAGCCCGGCATCCCCCGTCTGACTCTGTCCGCCACTTCTGCCTCTCTGCTCGCCTTGCTGCCAAATCGCCGTAGTCCTCTCCCGGTAATTCCAAACTTGGACCATGATACGAGATATACGGTGATCACTGCAGTGAGCTACAAATATGGTAGATGGATGTCACGAGCAAGAAGCCATGTTGTCTTAACTTGACAGTCTCCAAAATTTACCTTAATTTCAAGTACTCTGTGTTTAGCTGGATTCTTGTCCAAGCAAGAGACGGTGAGCAGCAGTACATGTGCAAGTATGGTTCCTAACTTACAAGGGCTGAGGGAAACTGTTTACAGCTTCCATTATGTAAGGAATTTAATATAAAGAGTCTAACCAAAGGTTATTGGTACCTGTGATGGAGATACCAACGCATGGAGAACCTGAGGACAAGATGCTTTTGGAGAGATAACGGCAAAAGAGAGCTCCTTCTGAAGGGAGCATGGCGTGGTCTCCGTGAAGATCGTTTGCTTGCAGAGCTCGTCAGGGATCTTATATTTTTATGGTTTATGTCTGTAAGACAGCTCTTTTAATATGAATGCAAAGATTCCATGTATCTTACTGGCTTTCAGGTTTTCTTCTTTCTCATGGGCTAAAAAATGTGCTGTGTTTTTTATAGACCCGGAATGTCACGTCGTTCACTTTCTGGCATCCAGTTGCAAACACACACACGTTTTTCACGCGCTTTACCTGATCTAAATAGCTGTGCTGCCGAGAGCTGAGTGTCAACGTGATTCTGTCCAGGTGGCCCTTGTTCTCCTGCGATGATTAGGTTATCAAAAGGCAAGTGGGAGGGTGACGGTAGGTTTTTGCATACACCGTGTGTTGGCTATATTTTATTTATTTCATGCTTTGCTGGAATCAAGAGTCTGTCAGAGTTTGTAGCTGCAAGTCTAAATTATTTAAAATGCAGTTTAATTCAAGTAATGGGAAAATGGCCCGTTCTGTGCTTACTGGAATATTGGAACTGCCACCTAGGTGGGTAGAAAAGATTAACGTATCATTATATATTTGTGGAAGCCTGAAGGCAGCTGCCAGGACGGGGTGCGGAGGGGTGTCTGTGCTGCTTCGTCGATCCGTCTTCTGCCAACGCAAAGTTAGGTCCCTCACCGAACACAGAATCGCTGCCTTGACTCTGTGCCGGGGTCGCTGTTGCCTTGTGCCCTTCAAAGCGAATCAAGGCTTTTACCTCTTTTCCTCCCCCTTCCTCTTCCAGAAGGTCCCACGTGTTGGCGTCTGCGGTTCCTCTGTGAAGCTTGGGAGGGCTGAGCCTCCTGGGCTGCGCGGGCACGGGACCTCTTGCTGCATCTCGAGTGAGATGAAGCAAGTCGGTGAAGCAGCACAGTGTCTTGAAGTACTCAGCAGAAAATGTTAATAAGCAGAACGCAGTGCTTTGGTTGTGTGCATTCCTGTTGCTAGCTGATCGGTATCTATCGAGGTCGTATGCTCACCGTGATTGAGGAGTTCTCACCTGGATGCCGGGTTACGCTGTGGTGCTCTAGCCTTTCACCAGTGGCTGGTTAACTCTGTCTCTCACGCTAATTCGCTTACCAATCTCCTGCTCTCCGTTCCTGTCTCCCGCAGACCCCCCCGCCGTGGAGCCCACCTTCCTGGAGATTCGGCAAGGCCAAGGCCGGAGCATCACCATGAGCTGCCGGGTCCTGAGGGCGTATCCCACCCGGGTCCTCACCTACGAATGGCGCCTGGGCAGCAAGCTACTGCGTACCGGCCAGTTCGACATGCAGGACTCCACCGAGTACACCGTCAGCAGCCTCTCCCGCGACAGCTACGGCATCTACAACTGCAACATCATCAACGAAGCGGGCACTGGCCGGTGCAGCTTCCTCGTGACAGGTGGGCTTGGCGGTGCCTTGGTGCGTCGAGATGATGGACTGGGCGTGCTGCGGGTTGGTGTGTCCTTGGGTAACGCTATGCCTGCTGCAGCTAGCGCGTTACCAAAGAGAGACGTCCCTCGAAGTAGAACCGTAGCTTAAGGCATCTGGCATTCTGGGGAGGTTGGTACCAAAATAGGAGATTTAGCTTATTTCGGTGGTTGGGGGATCAAGACTTTTTACGTGCAAAATGTAAATATGCCTTCTCTGCAGGCGTCTGTCAGTATGCTTTTGAGAGAGGCCCGAGAGAGTCATCAGGCAGCGAATTTCTTCCATTTGACGTTTGCAGTAAGGCTTGAATTGCCTCTTCTCTTTCGGTACGCTCAGCGAGCTCGGAGACCGAGGCAGACAGACCCCAGTCTCAAGCAACCTCAAGCCGCCCGAGTGTAGAGGGGTGTCGGGATTTGTTCCTTCTCTCGCAAAAGCAAAGGACTTTGTGAAGTTAGCGTACAAGATCATAGACTGAGGGAGGACGTGCAACCCCTGCAATGGTCTACCCATGTTGTGTAATTAATGCACTGGGTTGAGACAAATTTTATGTGTCTTTTATCTTTTATCCGCTCAAAATCCCTCCTGCCAGCTGCTTGCAAAGGGATGACAGGAAACGAAACCAACAAACAAGAAATTCGATAGATGTAGAGCACGGAGCTATCTAAAGAGGAAAGTTCCCCACCTTAGTTGGGATTTTGTTCTTGCTTAACCAGTTTGGCTCCAGCTACAATCAGATCTAAATGAAGTTTTGCCTCTGGGGTTGCTGGCAGCCTGGCAGCTCCTTAAACCCTGCTGTTGTTTAGGAAAATGGGCGTTATTATCAGCTTCCCTGCTACCAGCAGAAAGGGCATGGATGTAATGCATGAGGTGCAGAGCGCCGCTCGGGGTCCCTGCCCGGCACAAGTCCCGGGTGTCAGGGTAGACCCTCCATCCACATCTGTCCTGGGAATAAAGGAAACAATTCGATTCAGCTCCCCAGTGTTTTTCAGTAAAATTTGGGTTTACAGCAAAAAAAAAATGTGGGCCTGCTTTCCTGTGGATACCATTTATATTTTTTTTTTTTTTTTTCTCTTTTGGACTTAGTTGAATGGCATCTCGTTGGCAGGGATTTCATCGGGCCGGCAGCGCGCGGCACGAATGTGGTGGGAGCACAGCGCGCACCCCGATGACTGTAATGGAAACGTAATCAGGCCTTTGACTGCCTTATCATTCAGAGCCTGCGTGGAGGTATTTTCACAGCCACCGACTTCTCCAAACCTTTGGAGTTTAATCCAGAAGATGGCTCTGAAGGAAACCATAGAAACAGTCTTTTTCCTCAAACGAGTAAATGCAGTTCAATTTACTGTTCATCACGCTTTGGACCCAAAACTGGGGAAACCTATTCCAAGGCAATTATTTTGGCAAGAATGGGGCAATCTGAGTGGCTTTCTGTGATTTATTACCATGCCAAAGCAAGGCATATAACTGAAAATTAGTACTAAAATGGTTTTATGATACACTCTGTCTCTCCTCCCTCCATGTTCCCCGCTTGTTTTTAGTTTATAGCATTATGCGCATTTATGCCGTACGATTGCGTTAAGGAACGCTGAAGGTAACGCTTTGGGTTGTGACTTCAGTGCTTTCCTCAGTCTTTTAAGGTTGAAACGAGCGTATTCAGTAGATACCTGCTTTGGCACGTGAACTTGAAACGGCTCTGGGGAAAGAGCAGCAGCTCTGTTCTGATCGCAAGTCTCATCAGGGCAGATGAAGTTAAAGCGCTCGGGAACTGAAAACGCGCAGAAGAAAAATGAAGACGTGGTTAAAAAGGAGGCTTACATTTCACCGGCGATGTGAATGCAGAAAAGCAATGGGTCGCTTCTTAGACGCGCGTACGGAGAAAAAACCCGAATAAATAACAGTGGCAGGAACCTGGTGATAGCGGAGAGCTTTTCTTTTGGGTGGAATAAAAGGAGTTGTCGTCGCCTATTTTTAGTTAGGTTTATTTCCAGGTTTTCCCGTCGTAGCAGTGTGCTGCAGTGCTGCGGAGAAGCCTTGGTACGCTAAGAGAGAGGTTTTCGGCAGAGTACTAAAAGCAGCCTGGATGAAAAGATTTATACTGGCCCTAGAGTTTGTTTTTACCGCATTTGTATACCGAGCCAGAGTTGAGAAGATGCAAGCGAAATAAGCCACATGTGGAGAAGGGGTTTGATTTATACCAGGCGGGCCAGCCTGGGGCAGATTTAACCTGCTACCGTCTTAAAAATAAATAAGAACACGCAGGCAAAATTGTATTTGTGGGAAAGCAAAGCTGAGTTCATGCTACTCGCAGCTTCACTACCTGTCTGCTTTGTTCGGAGGTTGCTAGCGCGCATCGCTTCCAAAGAGCGACAAGAAGTACGTTTCGGGCAGTGTGTCATTAAAACCCGGCCAAGGCTGGAAGCAAATAGGGGGAGAAAAAAAAAAAAATGCCCAAAATGTCACGAATGGCACAGGAGCCTCCGTGCAGGTGGAGGAAGGATTTGAGTGCTGGAGAAGGAGCCCGGGAGAGCGCAGGGAGAGCCTCCCTCCCCGGAGAGGCTGCTGCGCGCGGCGGGGGCTCCTCGAGGGGCAGACCTGGAGCCCTCCCTGGGTCGCATCCTGGCTCCTGCCAGCCCGGGCTGCCCCGAGGATGCCCTTTTCACGGCAACTCGAGCCTCTTCAAGGCAGGCGAGGTTGAACTCCCCATTTTCTAGGCTCCCCGTGTGCAAAAGATCGATGAAGCAAGCCCTTGCGTCGCTCTCAGAAGGGCTGGGGCTACCGCGGGGGCTGTTTAGGATTAAGTTTACCTGTAACTGGGCTTACCTGACAAGTCGCGGCGTAACGCTTCGTCTTCAGCGGCTTATAACTTCGGCAACCTTCAACCACTTAACGCTGAAATTTATTATGTCGATGGCTGCCTCGGGCTGAACCGTTCATAACACTTGCTGTCCAAAGAGGGTTTTTAAACTAAGGGAAACGGTATTTTGTTTCGTCCAGGTTAAGTTCTTGCGGCTGCTTGATCAGTGTGTGTTTAAAAGGGCCGGGTACATGCACTTGCTTAAGTTATGTAATGGAATCTGTCTGTCCGTCATTTACGGTGCTGGCTTGTGGGGTTGCAAGATACTACTTAAACCAGTAATCGTAACACCGGGCAGTACTAAGCAAAGCTCCTAATGGCGTTATGTTGACGTGGTTACTTTTACCAGCTAACTTCTGGTCCCACCATTGAGCGAAGACAGTTTTGAATGTTGACTTTGTGTTGCTCTGTTTCGTGGATTTTTTTCACCCTAAAATATTGCATTAATTAACGAGCCAATGTTTAATTATTTACTTACCCAGCCTTGCGTCACACTTTCAGTGCGTCTGGNTTGAGCGAAGGCAGTTTTGAATGTTGACTTTGTGTTGCTCTGTTTCGTGGATTTTTTTCACCCTAAAATATTGCATTAATTAACGAGCCAATGTTTAATTATTTACTTACCCAGCCTTGCGTCACACTTTCAGTGCGTCTGGCCTAGAGCAACGTCAAGCCAATCAACTCGTAATTATGTAGGTTATAATTGTCAGCTGCCAGCGTGACCACAGCTTTCCCTCTCTTTGGAGCTTCACTGGTGTTACCGAATTAAAGACAGAGCAGAGCAAACCCGGGGGCATGCGCGTACCCACCCGTGTCCCCGGTCTGTCTGCAGGTGTCCACTCCGTCTGCCCGAGGATCTCCCATCTCCTGGGTGGAGCTGGACACTGAACCATCCCTTCTGTGTGATGCGAGCATGCGTCCCCGGTAGGAGCTGTGCGATTCCTCGTGTAGCCTTGCGGGAACATCCTCGCTGGAAACCTGTTCAGCAATTTCTGCCTCAGTGTTTCTTCTTCGCCCTTGGCACCATACGCGGTATCGCTGTGCTCTGCGCAGCATCGAGCTGGGATCGTACCAGAATTATCATCCAGCCCTTTGTGAAAGCTGGGATGTTTTTGCCACAAGGGCATCATCTTAAAATAAATTGCAGACGCTTGAGATTGCAGGGTATCGGATTCTTCTCCATGCTCCTGTTAGCTGAATTAAAGAGTGCTCTGCCGTTTAAAGTTTTATCGCTTCGTTAATCCTCTTTTATTAGGGAAGGCCTTTTGCACTGAACTAAGGGACAGAAGGGTGCGTTGTTTGTCGCTCCCCATTTTAATTGGTTTTTTCTTAGAAACTCTATGGGGTTCATGTGAAGCAACAAGGAAAAATCGTATTTTAGAAAACTTGTTTGGGAGCAGATTCGTTGTACTCTTTTTACCTGCACGATCCCAAAACATCAGGATTTTGCCAGTGAACTGTTTTCGCTCTACCGTGGTTTTTTTGTCAACGTGAAGGCAACTTCCCAGGCGAGTAAATCAGTGCAATTTACACTGGCTGCATGGCTGGAAGACATGGCAGCGCCTGTAACGTCAGTTCTCTTCCTCATTGCGTGGTTGCCTATCGTGGAACGATTGACCAGGGTCCGGACTGGTGGAGGGACACGCAGGAGCTGTGTGTCGTATTTTTCTTTACAAATGCTTCAAGTTCAGCAGGTTTCCCCTCCATTTGCCAGGAGCCTGCAGCTGTTGTGCCAGAAACCGGCGGCACTGCGGCTGGGTAGTCCCTAGCAGCGGCCAAGGGATGCTGGGCGTTGCTGAACCGTTGCTCGCAAGAGTTACTTGGGTTTTTTTTTTTTCCACAACCGTTCGTTCCTCCTCGTTGTTCCAGGCAATAACTGCTAGCAGTTGTTTTGGGCTTTGGGTTATTTATGTGAGTTTCAGTTGACCAGTTTGATGATTTGGTAATAGCTCTCGGGTGAGTGCAATGACATGGACTCATTAGGAAAGCTCTTGGGCAAGTGTAAAAGTAGAAACGCAGGGATCGAGAATAATCTATTTATCTAAAATATTTCGGAAGAATAATCTTCCTAAACTACGGAAAGATTAACCGACGAGTTGAAAACAATTATTCACTTTTTTTTTTCTCAATGAGATGTATGCCAGCACAGTTTACGCGTATGTTTTCATTACTTGGGTATGTTTTAAAGCTATAAGAGACCATCCCGTCTTTCCTGTAGCACCAGCTCTACGCACACTCTCAGTTTGAGGGGGCTGGTAAGGGAACGCAGTTACCGTGACTTAGGGGGCAAAACCAGGTCCCTAGCAGAAATACCGAAAGTAAGATTTGGAGCCGTTTGATGTGTGTGCCAATTCACTGTATGCTCATTTCCAAACAAAAATATAAGCCAGAACCGAAGCAAACGCCTCTGGCCTGGCTATTCCTCCCGACACCGCAGTGTTCGTCAATGAGCGCTGAAACGCTGCGGTCCTCCCCCCGCCGAAAGGACAGCTTCTGCCAAACCAGCCTCTCAGCCTCAAACGCGCAAGTGGGGAGTAATAATATGATTTTATGCTCTAATTCTTTGTCTGGAGAGCCTTGCAGTGACCGTGCTGTTATTTTACCCAGGGTATGAGCCTTGCTAGCCAGAAGCCTCCAGCTGGTGGTCAAAGCCTTACCTACCCCTGTTCGAGGACGGGGGCTGTGCTGCTGTGGTCCAGGCTCCGCTGGCAGCTGCTGCAGGCGAGCTCCTTGGCTCTTTCCTTGGAGGTTTTGGAGGAAATGAGTTCCCCTTGTCGATATGAAAAAGTTGCGGTGTCGCCAAAGAGGCTTCGTAGCCTCCCGAGCCGGGAGGGGGTAGGATTCCTGCTCCGTTCCTGCGTCCTCCAGGATGGATGCACCTGCCCGTGCTGAAAATACCCAACCCCTCAAATCATCGACTCCTGCCTGGTCGTGATTGAGAGGCAGGCGTCTACTCGAAATCTAATCAGGCTCAAGAATCAGATTACAATAATTCCACACACTGAGGCCTATCACTCGCCGTCTCGCATTAATAGGAACATTTCCAGTTATCTTTTCCAGGCTCAAAGCTGTGTTTTTTTCCGCTCCCGCTGATGTCCTCGGTAAATATACAGGGACACTGGCTGCATAGCTGGCCGTCCTGGGTCAGTTAACACAAGGCGCTGATGAAAAACGAAGGCTGGAAAAAGATCTTTCCTTTTCTCTCTTTCCATTTTACACTGCAAATTGTTTCTGTGTTAGCAATATTAACGCCCGTTTGGTTGGGACAAAAACGCATGCGGTTCAATTGGTAGTGTGCCTTTAATTTTAAAAATCAGAGTGGAATGGTCAGTGACGGTCACAGGTGTGTTGCTGGGACAGCTTAGGGACGGGACTGCTGTTGGTCTTTTAGGAGGCTTGTATGGGAAAGGCAAGTGCTGTGCTGGAAATACAGGCATTTTATTTTCTTAGAATAAAGCAAATATTCTCCTCGGTAGTCACACTTGCGTTTCTCTTCTGCACGTTTCCCTCAGTGGGAATTAAGTAATTATAGTTGCTTTGTTCTTTTAAATAGTCGTCTTTTTCTTTTAACGTGTGACATTTTTCCTCCAAACTGGCCGCTGCGGATATCTTTGGCGGGGTAAAACCCTGGTTTGACTGAAGTCCGAGGAAAACCGATCCGCTTTGGTGAATTCACGGTTTGTCGTGTAGAGTCAGCACCAGAGGGCTTGAGGGTTGGTGGTTTGGGTTTTTTTAAATCAAAATCTTCCCTGTTTACGCTATCTGCTTCTCTGCTGCTGTGATATCTCCCCGATGATTTCTTGCCTCTGTCCTCCACATCCTCTCTGTTCGAGCAAGTCCCTGCATGGGTGTGGGGGAGCCCGGCAGCGATGCGTTAGTGCCCCTGAGCTCAGTGCCATTCATTTTTAATCTCAAGACCCTGCCTTCGGGGTTATTATTCCTGTTTGTTTATTTCAGCTGTTTGGATTCCACACACCCCCCCGCCACCGAAGTTTGTTTTTTGTCATTTTATCGTCGTAATGCAGAGCAGAGCTTGTCTTTGTAGCTGGGTGCCCCGGGGGCCGCTGCGGGAGGGCGGCACAGAGCGGGGCTTGGCCGGCATTCTGCCGCTTCACCGGGAGACTCAATTTAGCTCTTTTCTCCCTTGGAGTATTTATTAGGCACTTTATATCCTTTTCCCTCCAGGTTAAGCCCAGTTTAGTACTCAAAGAGGGGAGGGGGACTGCGAAACGTCGTCCTCTTGTCTCCCCACTGTCACACGTCTCATCCTCTACCTTCTCCGCTCTGTTCTCCCCACAGAGCCTGCGCTGTGTTCAGAGTATGGAGAAAAAAAGGTACGTGAGGTCAAAGAACGTCCATGTAATTATACCGACAACGTACACAAAACTCTCTTTTAAAATAGCTGGCTTGTGCTGTCGGGTACTTGGATGCTCCTGTCCTTCTGTACACCATCGCGATTCTGTGCTCCATCTGCTCCTCGCCCCCAAATCCTCTATTTTACCTTCTCTGAGTGTTAGACAAATGATTTATTCTTCTACTTCGTTATTCTGCCATAAAGATTACTTTAAATAAAACAGTTTAGTATCGTTACTCTTGAACTCTCCGAATCATCTCGGAGCATGTACGCGTTGTCTGAGGACATTTCTGCGATCAAAGCTGTGCTTGGACTCTCTGCCTGAATTTGTGCGGGTCGTTTGCGGCTGCTGGCTCCGGACCACGGAGCACTAACCTACTTACTGCTTTTAGATGCTTCGTCTGCCTCGAGATTAGCCATGACGTTTTCCTGAACCGCTGCGATACTTCTGGTGGTTTGGCCCTGGGTCGTTCGGCGGCGCGTTGCCGTCTGCCAGCAGGCGCTCAGATACTTGGCGTTAATGGGCGACTTGCTGATGGTTATCCTTTTGAAATCTGTCGGAGTGCAAGGCTGAGGTCCGATTCCCTTTGCTCTTTATCTTCTTCTCTTGGGTAGTGTTATTGAGAGCCTCGGATTGAATTTTCATCTCCTTACTGCTGATTTACAGTGTGAACAAAGATGCTATCGCAGTGATGTCTGGTTTGGAAAATTGCTTTAAAACCATGCAAAAGTGGAGAACGGTGCATTTTTTTTTTCCTTTTTGTCCTGGTGTTTTGGTTTGTTTTTTTTTTTAACAATTCAATGCTAGCAAGACCAGCTGTCTTCTTATTTTCATGGTTGTCAGCAAGCACAGAGCCTGTTGGCTTCAGTGGGACGCGCGAGTGCTTGGCAGCACGGGGTGAAGCCATCCGCTGATGCCAGCTGGTCTAGCCCAGCTCTTCCTCCCGAGGGAGACTCCCTGGAAGAAACTGGTGTGACACTGGTTTGGAGAAACCCACATGCTCTTCTGTGCCTCTCGTGAGATGGCTGAGCTGTAGGCGTTCACCGCAGGGATTGCGTCACCGCCCAGGTCTTGCGTTCAGGTGAGGATCCCACTGAAATGATCACGTCTGATTGCCAGCCTGGGTTTGGATGTACCCNATGACATAGGTTATCCAGGAGGAGGGATTTTTTTGCAGGTGAACTACAGGATCATTTTTTTTCCGTGAATATTTCTTTTCCAGAGCTTGCATAAATTTCCAGAGGAAAAAACTTTCAGTTCTTAGAGTCAAAAAGAACTGCCACCTTTGGTCACGATGCAGTTCATGCCTTGACCAACAACTGTTGTTGTTTTTTCTGTTTTATTATTAGCTGCGGGGTAGTATCTGCTTTGTGTTAAGCATTTCACACTTGTACAAGAAGGAATANCAGGTCTTGCGTTCAGGTGAGGATCCCACTGAAATGATCACGTCTGATTGCCAGCCTGGGTTTGGATGTACCCGATCCCCAGAAAGTAAATGCACTTTTAATAATATCGTAGTGGCACAGGGATGGTTTCTTCGATGTGCCTTACTGAAGAGGAGAGTCCTGGCCGCAGCCAAACCATTCCTGCAAGGCGATGGTCTATCTGAGCCGTCTCCAGTGCAGCCAGGACAGCTAACGGGAGAAGTGACGAAGGCACGGTCTCTCCACCCAAACTAAACCCAAGCATTTGTAGTACTCTCCGTTCAATTTGATTACGACTTAAACCGTTAAATTCCAGGTACGCTGCCTTTGCCCATGCGTGCTGGGTTCTCGAGAAAATCAAGTTCCAGCACGCTGCAGAAATTTGGGGTCCGTCGTGCCGTGTTATCAGCCTCGTGGCCTCATCGTTGTGTGATGGGGGGAACTGACGTCTGACGTCTGTGAGCTCCTGAAAATGGGGTAAANCGGCACACAACAGAAATGGCTTTTTAACAGAATGGGGAAGAAATGGGGAGCTTCGAAGATTAAGTCAGAGAGGTTAAACCCAGTAAAACGGAGTATGTTTTTTGAGAAATTGCCAAGTTCAAAGAAAACCTAATCAAACATCAAAACAGCTTCTTTAGTGCAGTAAGACATAGTCTTTTTCCTCACGGCAGAGTTCATGTTTGCGCTAATCTAAATAATTTATGTGCATCCAGAAATGAGGTGCCATTAAACCTAAAACAAGCTTGATTTTTCCCCTCTATCAATCTTGTGGCCAGTAAGAATAGACGTGTACTCTGGGGAAGAGCCCTAGGGCCTTGGGACAGGTACTTTCTGGAGCAGAGGATTGGATGAGTGGCATAGTTATTTGTTAAATCAGCCCGAAATACAGAAAAAGACTGAGGATTAAAAATAGCTGAATAAAATAATGAGCTAGATTCAGGGCAGTCAACAGGTTTATGCCCTCATTTTAGGAAGGATGTGGCCATGGAGCGCATCCGCCATGGGGATAGAGGGAGCTTGAGCATGCCCTAACATCTCAGACGTTCTAGAAATTCGAGTACCGTACACAAAGGAGAGAACAAAATCAGCCAGGAGAGGATGAAGGTTTCTCCGCCCTCCTCCTACCGTCTCGCCAAAGCCAACTCAACACACATCATAGCATGGGAATTGGCTCATTACAGAGCTCAGGTAAAGAGAGAACGGGCTCTGATGGAAAAGGGGGAGCAGCGGTATCTTTCCCCATCGTCAGTACTTCCCTCTTTCCAGGTTGAGTGTTTTGGGCCTTGTTCTTTGATGCCGCGTTGTTTCAACGTTCAGTTTTTAAGAGCAAAAGCAGAGGGAAATGTCAATTTTTGTGGGATTTCAGTCAAAATTTGCTTTTCGTTTTCAGTTAAAATTAGAGTCAACACTAAGTTATTCACTCAGTCGTCATAATTAACTTTGTGTATCTCTCTTCAACATACCAGTTTCTTTACTGCATCTTCTATTGTGGTTAAACTCTGCTGTTGACTTCCCTTTGGCGGTATCGGGGTGGGTTCCTTGTCCCCAAGACTGGCAGCACTAAGTCAGCTGGCCACGTCTGCCTGTTCTTAGCTGTGCTGGACATGCTGTGGCAGTGTCCCCAGAGGAGGGTGCGTCAGTCTTCTGCTGTGTTTTTCATCTCAGGGCGTGATGTACGCCTCCGTACAAGTCAACTCCTGGCTCTTTTTGAGGAGCATCATTGACTCTCAGGCGGCCGCATCGAAGGGAGCCCCAAGGACAGAAGCACGTTGCACCGGCCACATCTGGCACGCCATGTGAGGGTTGTTCTGGGATGGCTCCCTGCTGCCTCTCCAGCGGCTTTTACCTCCTTGCAATTTTTTAGGGCACAAAACCCCCCAACCCTCCCACGAGGAGGTTTCTGAGAAGCAGTCTGGGACTGAGCGTATTATCCCTGTCTCCAATGAGGTAGGCGGTGATGGTGGCACAACAAGCCCTCTCCTCGGTGCGTGAACGGCCGCTAAAGGCATCTCTTGGTGTTTTAAAGCCTCTCTCTCCTCTCTGTACATAAAAAACCCCAAATGAACAGACCAGTGTCAGCAGGATGTTAAATAACTGCGTGGGGCTCAGCTGTATCGTGACCCAGTAATCGTTTAGCAGAACAGCAAAGCAAGATACCAACATGGGGGCCATTTGCTTCTTACCCCGGCTATTTTTCTGTTTCCTTTCAAATTGGAGGTCGCGGTGTTCAGATTTCTGGAGGCAGCTCCCAGTGCTGCTCAGCTGAGGGATATTTTAGATTTACCAAAACCTGTTCAAGCTGTTAACAACTGCATTGAGGCAAGATGGGAGGGACGTCCCCGTTCTGTCTGACGACAGGGTCTGAGCAGCCTTCAAGTCTGTTGGTTTTGGGTCCCAGCCTAATTCCTTGCAGAATTGTGCCAAAAAGGAAACAAATTTTTTTTCCAATGATCTGAACTAAATTTTTTTTTTTTAATACCAAAAAATGGTGTAAAGATACGGGGTGTATGCTGAAGACTTTTTGCTTTTTTTACCCCAGTATAACAGCATCATGTAAGACAATGCCAAGCCTCTGACAGATTATAATCAATCAATGTAAGAGATTATCTCAATAGAGGAGAACTATTTTGGCGCTAAGAAAGTACTGACAAAAACACCTTCAGACCTTGGCGCGTCCCAGTATAGACAAGACATAAGACGTAATCCATGAATTATTAATAAGACTGTTTTCTGACAAAGAAGAGGTTTATGTCCTTTCCTAAACTGTCTTCAGCCTACTTTTTACAGTTAGAAATTGAGAATTAGTTTAAAAAATGCACTTGTGTATGACTATGTGGCAGGATTGGCTAGAGGAGCGATGCTGTTTTTCAAGACACCTGCTGCCAAACATGATGCAACTGCTTCGGAGTCTGGGCAACTCGAACACAATTTTACATGCCTGAAACAGAAACAGTACAGATTGTCACAGAAATGTGACAAGATAGAGAGAGAATGGGGCGCGGGGGAAGTGAGAAAGCCAGTAAGTTGGAGATTCATGACCTAAAATCCCCTTTGAAACCACACTTCACCTTTGGATAATGTACGGTATTTTTCTTGAATAGTGCAGCCAAACTCACGAGCGTTGCTACAGCCCTGATGTTCCGGTGGAATAACAGTCAGTTTAAATTAATTAAACTCGTCTGAGGTCTTTCGTCCACACTGTATCGTTGGCTTCTTTGCTGGAGACTCAAGACTGCTTTGACAGTAGTGTGTTTTGTTGAATCATGACCTCTGAGCTCAGGGATATGCTCCTGCCCATCATCCGGGTGGTCAGCCCCTTCTCTGGTTGATTGTGTTTGATGAGCAAAATAATCTCTGTAGATTATCCAACAAGCTTGGGCATTAGCAAGAACAGCCCAAGACTGAGGACATTTTTCAGTGATGTGACTCCTGTCTCGTAGGCTGTGTGTTGAGTAGTTCCTGGGTACGACTGCCTCGCTGGCAGGCAGTCTTTGAGCATAACCGAACCTCTGAAGAGTCAGGAGCCAGCGATTTGGATTTAAATTATCTGTGTGTACAGAATTTTTAAGTAGCATACTTTCTTTCCACCACCCCCCGCCTGGTTCTTAAGTTGCATAGCCATGTTGAGAAGTCATCAGCTTGTGATGGATTACAGCAGGTTATCCTCGACTTTGAGCATAAATTGCCTTTTTTTGGAGCCCTGTTCCTTGAGCGCAGGACTTCTTGTGCCAGGCTCAGGTTTTCACTTGCTCAGAGGCAAAATCCAGGGATTTACCTGAAAAAGAAACTAGTCTACAAGAATATAGGCTTCTTGAGGTCAAGCTGGCCTCTAGCCGCGGACCAAAGCCTGACACATGCAGAGATCTTCTTGGAGGCTATTCAGGGACACAGAAGCAACATGTTTAAATATCAGTCAGGTTCATTCCCCTAAAAGGGATGCAATATTCACAGAGGGGGTTTGAAGGGATGAAGGTCTTTGCCTGTGGCTGTGGCTTTAGATAGAGACCGCCTGGTCCTTACGCCTTCCTCCGTACTTTCTTGGGGACCAGGCTGCACCGTGCCCATGCGCTGCATCCTTCTGCATCAGCGAGGGTGGATCTCCAGATGCTGTCCCTCTGCTAGAACTGGCATTCAATGCCATCTAGCTCCTGTATGCTGCATCTACAGACCTGGCTGCTGGGAGGCAGGACTGCTTTGCCTGCGCTGTGAGTTTCTTGGGTGGTCCCGGTGACCTCACTTCACAGCAAGCGAGCCTTGCGAACGCACACCGTGCGCTGTGTTGACGTAGAATAACATAGACATTTTGTGTTGCCTTGCAAATTCACCCCTGTTCCATTTTGCCACAAAACCGAGGATGATTTTGTGCGGAAGGACAATGCCAAACAAAATGAAGAAACACTAATGCTTCTGCATTAATTATATGATGTAATATGTCTAATATAATAGTTATGTCCAGCCTGTGAAACTCTGGGTCTCAGAAAGTCCCGCTGAATTGAATGAAAATTTGGCGGGGAGGACGCTTAGGTGTTTCATTTGCCACCTGTTCTGTGAAGTCCCGAATCCAACATTGCCTTTGTGTTTGGCTGCTTCTCACTTGGGTTCATCTGGTATTGCTTGCCTCTGTGTTAATCTCCAGGATGAGCTGTACCTTGTAATTCACTTCCGAGCTGACTCGTCCCACCATTTTTCAATAGTGTGATGAAAACCAGTTCCTGCCAAGGCTTTCCTTGTGAAGGAAATGATGCAGTGATTAAAAATAGAGAAAACGCGTGGACACTGTGTTTTAGACACGTTAGCAGCCCGCAGTCCCGTTTGTGTGCTCAGCTTTATTAATACCCGTCTGTCAGTTGTATTTCTCGTAACTCATGGGCAGAACTTCGTATAAGATTGTTCCAAACTCATGTGATTTGAAATCAGTGACCTTGGAAGTATTCTTGCTTTCTCAGCCGACATTGTCCTTGTGTCTTTGACCATTGGATTTATCTGCTTTTTCTTGCCTCGCTGGCCAGTGGCTTGCCACAGCGAGGAGCATTGCGCAGCATGGACCTTGTCTGCTCCCCAACGTGCTGGAGACCTCTTGGTGTTTGCGGTGGGGTTTGGAGATGAAGCCCAGCGCTGTGCTGATGTGAGTTTATTCTTTATTGCAGAGCTAGCTTGCTAACGCTGTCTGTGGGGTGTGAGTAGCGCCTCGCTGCGGTCGCCCACAGGCCTGCCCTGGGCAGTCCCCGGTACCGGCTGCTCTCCCAAGAAACTCCCAAGAGCGTCCATCTTCTCACTGCACCTTGGTGGGGACGCGTGTTGACGTGCGCCCCAGACCGGACTGTTTTTTCCCAGTCCTCCCTTCTTAGAAGGAATTCAAAGATTACATACGCAAGCCGTTTCCGTTACTTGGGTTTTCACCTCACACCGCTGTGTGCAGACGTGGTCGTAACTGCGGTTCTGCTCGGGGTTTTTGACTGCACGCAAATGGCGCATAATTTGCCAAGACTGCTCGCAATAAAGCTGTGGATGCCTGGGTAAAGCAGAAGCGCACGGGGCAGCAGCGAGGAAGGACAGAGGCGCAAATTCCAGCAGCGTTGGAAACAGGCAGCGTCCTCAATTTCTCTAGACGAGTTTCTGAGCGCAGCTGGTGTAGCTGGACCTCGTCTGACCTGTTTCTTCTGGCGTTTTTAACTTGTCGTTGTGTTAAAATGGGCACGTGTGCTCGTGTGCGGTCTGTGGAATTTGCCGTGCTCACAAGAGATGTCCCGGTCCCTCTGCGGGACATGCAGATGCTTTGCAAGTCTGGCGGCATCGGGAATATCCGCGTCCCGGTGGACGGTGGTGGAGAATAATCGTGAGGAAGTTGGGGGAAGAAATGACGAGGTGTTTGGCATGGGTACGTTGTTTTCCCTTTTCTCGGTACAAACAGGTATCGTGGGCTGGGTCCTTCCAGCCTGCTGGAAAAAGCTCTCGGTTTTGGTGAGGAACTGTGAGTTTGAGATAGAACCTTGAGAGCCGGTGTGGAGCTGAGGCTCCTTTAGCAGCCCGGGGCTGTTAGATTTAAATATGGAGAGAGATGGTAGAGCAAGAGATTTGAATTGCTATTGGAATGAATTTATTTCTTTATGAAGACACCGATAGAAACTATCTGTAAATCCTTGCTGTCTGTAGCACTGTTTCTGTAAGGAATATTTGATTACAAGCTGACTCTTAAGTTATTAGCTGTAAGTTATTAGCTTTCCAGTAAGTCTAAATGAATGATACAGGCCATAAACTGACTATATAAATTACAGTCTCTCGTGTAAAGCTTAATGACGGTTGCAGTAACATTTATATCTTTCCCAAGGACACGAGGAAATTTCTCACTGTGTCACTGGTTACTGTAGTCTCGTAACCCAATTCCATGTCTCGACTCAAACTGGCAGTGTGTTGTTTTGCTTTTTCCTCCCCACCTGGTGTCTTTGCTCTGAAACTCCACGTGCTTCCCTGCGCGCCCCGTTCCCTTGCGAGCGTCGCCTCGGCGCAGCACTGCCTCCCGTGGGAAGTGCATCCTGGAGCTGGGAGTCGGGCACGGGCCGCCTCTTCCTCGCAGAAAAGCAAGCACGTCTACTCTTCAGGTTTGGTTTGGGTTTTTACGTCTCTCGCAGTGCTGTTCGCTCTTGTGAGCAGGATGCATCCGTGTCTTCCCCCTCTTTGGGAGCCGCAGCCCTCCATAGCCCAACCGCAGCTTTCCCGGCTGCAGCTCTGCTGAATTCTCGGACCTTAGAAATAAGAAGTTAGGCTGTACCTCAATGAAGTGTTAACTAGTCAATGCTTAATTCAGAAACGCCTGCAAAAATGCCAGAATAAATAAATAATCTCCCCACTCGTTTAAATATTTCTCAAGTTTGCTGGTCTAAGGACAGCCGTGGATGGCTGGGAACTGTAGGAAGTGGGAAAAATAGTCAAAGACCATATGTCACCTGTATTCCAACCTGTGTGGTCTTAAAATTTCTGCTGAAGTATCACTACCGTTTAAAGAAATTATTTTTAATTCATCCACTAAGCACAGTAGGTATTTGATTTTAATTAAAGGCGTCGGAGGCCCTGGAGATTATAACAGTGAGCCCAGAGCGTCTCCGAAAAACACGCAACAGGAAAAGACCGCTTCCAAAGCACGCGGCGTACTGCTGTCGTTTTGGTTCCTGCTGAACTTGCTCCTGCTGGTGGTGAACCTGAATGAAGAGGGGCTTTGCCAGCCCCCTCGGAAGCAGATTGCTGCCCTGCCCCACGCGCTCGACCGGGGCGGTTTGCACTGCGGACAGTCAAATATGAAGGACGGTTCTTACTGCGTTAACGGGGGTTGTTTCACCAATCTCCGGGTCCAAAGCCCAGTAAACGCGGTGGAGTCTGAGCCAGAGACCGCGTTCTTGACAATTAATTTCCAGACTCGGCGGAGTTTTGTAACTTGGGATATTTACTTCTCGTGGGTCGTGAGGGGAGCAGGCAGTGCCAAGCGTGACCTTTTAGCAAAGGTGACAAGGTGTTATTACTGGATCTCAACCGTGCTTTTCCTGTCTCCTGGTAAGAACGGAGAAAGAAAGTTAATTAATTCCATCGTGAGGCTGGAGTATCTAATTTGGGGAGTGGAGGGAGGGGTTCTCTGAGCTTTGCCACTGTGCTTCACGCTTGTCGACATTGAATGCAGGTCTGCCCTGGGGGAAGAAGTTAGTTCACCCCAAAAAGGAAAGGATTGTGGACGCAGCAGTGGATCGCACCACTTGAGAAACTACTGCTCGCTCGTACTGTTTAGGCTTAGGTGTGTTTCGGTGCGTTGCTGCTTGGAAGCCGTGGAAGGACCTGAGGAGCCTGGCCTGGATCTGCCTTTGCTGTGCCATGAAGCTGAGAACGAGGGAAATCGCAGTGCTAAGCCGGGTCCTGGGCGCGTGCCTCTGGTTCTCAGCAGTGAACAAGTCCCACGAGCTCGGCGCGAGCCTGGAGCCCAGAGCAGAGGCGTTGCCGTGTCCTGCTTCCCGGTCTGCTGGCAAGCAGTGCCTTAGGTGGCGACCGAGCGGCCGTCCCAGGGACATCTCTGGTTCTCGGCGCTGGTCGATGTGGACTCCGTGAATGTGTCTGAACTTCTTCTGGTGTCCATTTGGCCTCCGTGGTTTGCAGTGTTTCGGGGTACTGGAGTCTGGACGCAGGTGAAGGAGGTGAGCCGCGGACGGACGCCGCCAAGGGCATGGTCGCTGGTGTGGCTCTGCTTTGACGCTGTATCCTGGGCTCTTTCAAAGCAGCCTCCAGAAACCGACAATTAAAGGTATCCCTTCTTGTTGGCCACGGGATGCATTGCGCAACTAGAAGGATAAAGATGAATGGTGCAGCTTTTGAAGCAGAGAGCTCTTGATAGCTGAGCTGTAGGGTGTAGGTCTATGTCCAGGGCCGAATCGGCGACCCCAGGAGTTAGAGAACATGCAGGCGCCTCCCCGAACGGTGCAAGGGCTTGAGTGTGCGGTGCTCTGGGCTGGTGATGGTTGGTTTGTGTTGGATAAACAGGACAGTGAGTGATCTCAGAAAAAGAAGAAGAGCATCCCTTCCATGGACTGGCAGCCCTGAAGAAGGTGTGTTTTCGGGGACCCTGGCACATGGGAGTGAAGAACGTGCCCCAGCTAATATCTGAGCTGAAGCACGACCTGCCTGTGAAGAAGCCTGCTTGCTGTCATTGCTGCAAATAATTTCAGCAGTGTTTCAGTCCCACAGAGCCCCAAAAAAGCCGCATTAAAGAGCGTTTAGCAGGGAGCCCTGGAGCACGGAGAGCTGACCCGAGGAGTAGAAACCTGCATTTCAGTATTGCCGCCGGGAAGCTGGGGCAGTTCATTTGCTGCCTGGCATTTTGTTTAGTTTCTTCCTCAAAAATGCTTGTTTGCTTAAGTGATGTGAGGGTATTGCGTGTTGGTTCCGGAATGGATTGGAGCAGCCACGGGCTGTTGTATTTACCAGGAACTGGGGAGCCCGCGGTAGGGAAGGGGCAGGGGAAGGGCAGCTGCGCGACTCTGAGTGCCAGGAGAGGAGAGCTTACAGCTGCCGAGGAAGTCCTGAGAAGCTTAGGAAGCATCAGGGAGCCTGGCCGAGGAGCACGGCTTGAGCTGGGACTGATGGACGGAGGCACGGGCGGGCATGGCCGCGGGGCAGGTGCGGAGGAAGGCCTGTGGTACCCGGCAGCGGCGGCAGGGGATGCTCGGGGACGGTGTGCCACGCCGGCGCCAGGCTCGCCCGTGGAGAAGGATGGAGGCAGCCCAGCGGCTGCTGCCTGCTCCCCGCGTTGCTCCCGAAGGGCTGCGTAGAGCCGCATCGTCCCCCAGTTTCTCCAGCGACTCGGTGTTGCGCTCTGATCCCGAGCTGGCTGTTTTGCCAGGCGCTGTCAGAGCTTCCCCACCTCTACCCCCGTCTCGGCGGCCGCAGTTTTCTCTATGTGCCCGTGTTATTATTTACGATTTCACGGCAGCGTCCTGCTCTCTGCGTTTCCCTACCCGCCCTTCCTTTATCAGGCCTTTCGTGCTTCGTGGCAAGTGACACTGCTTCCCCCTTCCACGCCTGCAGTTCTCCGGGGGGGTTTCTGTAGAGTTCGCTTCAGCGGCAGCTAAATTACCGCCTCCACCTCGAGCAGAGGCTTCGCTTTGCTTTCTGTGGAGCTGTATTTCACCTTGCTTTGGTCACCGCTTTCTAGTCAGGCACAGGCACGCGTCTGCAAACATGCGTGGCTGCACGCGTGGCTGTCGGGTCTGTGTAAGCGTGTGCCTATCAGTCTCCAAAAATGATCGCGTGCAATGATGGCAAGTATGTACGTGCGTGCGTGTCCGCTTGCAGAAAGCTCGCCGGTAAGAAGGGGGCTCCGTGTGTGAATCAGCCAGCTTCAGAGACTGCTTTAAACTGGGCGCATTTACCCCTCAAAACGTCGTCGCACAGCTCGCGTTTTGTCGTGAGCGGTTTGACAGGAAACGCAGAGACGTTGTACCACGTTATAAACCTAATTTCACATCGTGTTCAAGCTTTTTCTCCACAAACACGGACGTGTTAGGCCCAAACGAATTGAAGCGAAACTCTGCAACACGTCGCGTTTAGTTCTTGGTGCGATCTGGTCTCGACGTGAAAGGCAGCAACGTTTTTTTTTTTGACTGCAAATTCTGCGTTGGAAGGAGAAGGGGCTGCAGAGCGGAGCGGTGCGAGCTCTTCCGCGGCTCAGCCAGCAGATGTCACGTTTGGTTATCGCTGGCGCCGCGTCTGATCGCAGCGCCGGGGTCCGGCAGCTGCGGGTGCGAGGCTGGGGATCCGTGCGGGAGAACCGGAGGGGAAGGGGAAGAAATCATTACAGGGCACGCGGAGAAGGCGTCTCGTGGATGAAACGCGTAGCGTACTCCGTGGCATAAACTTGCATTAGATTAAGCGTTAACCGGGAGGCCGGTTTGCTGGTTCAGGGCAGACCTTTCTGTAGCCGGAATGGGAACCTCTTAAGTCATTTGGGATGGGCGGAAAACGTACGCGTTTAAATTTGTGCTCCGATTCGGCATTTGAAGGTTCGGTTTGATTCCCCAATCGTTCGTTCCCTGCAAGTTGCAAAATGTTAGCAAATCTGTATGTCCCTTGGGAAGAGACTTTGACTGGTGAGCGTGGGAAAGCGTCGTCCTCAAGTGCACGGTGGTGGGAGCAGCAGGTACGAGGCCGTCTGTGCCTGCCGTGAAGAATTCCCTAGAAGAGCTGCCTCGTCCGCCTGCTTTGTGGGGATTATTTACTGTGACTATTTGCTATTCACTCTTGATTAGCTTTAGTCCTGCCGTGCAATTAAATGCCTCTTCAGCTGCCCAGCCAAACGGTTCTGTCATGGCTTAGGCTGTCCTTTCCTGGAAACCAAAGCCCAGCGACCAGCAGGGTTCGTTTTCTCATGCAGGGATAAAAGACTATTTCAGATTTCACCCGGGGTCGCGCAGGCGGGGCTGCAGACCGCAGAACCGCGACGCCAAACAGCACCAGTCCCTGGAAGTCGCTCTTTAGGAGGACTAAGGGAAGGCTACATCTGCGCTATTTGCTCTCGGTCCTCAAATTCCGGCCAGGCCATCCTTAGAGCTGCCGTGCAGGTGGAACTCAGCAACGCGACAGCGCGAATGCAAAGATTCGAGGCGTTAAAGAAAGTTCCAAATGGAAAAGCACCGCCCAAAGATAAGCGATGTGAGGGTGACGGCGTTTGCAAGCAGGGCAAGAGGGGATCTCTAGCTGCGTAGCTGGAGGAAGGAATTAGCCAAGCTTTTAGTTCGGTTAGAGGTAGGCCGCTACGGAAGAAAAAGCGCTGTTAACTTCTGGAGCGAAGCCGGTAGTGTATGAAATACAGAATATTAAAGAGAACCATAGATGGAGCTTCTCAGTGGTGTAGAAGGCCAGAGAAGCCCTCAGGAAGCCACAGCGGGGCCCGATCTGCAAAGCACAAAGAGCGTTCAAGAGGGAGGAAGCTCGTTTTGTTAAAGCTGTTGTTGGGGGGAGCAAGGGTGTTGGCCAACAACATCACAGGGAGAGACTCTGCGAATGCTGAAACGCGTTGCTTTGTGCCGTGCATCCTGAACGGCCTGTGTAGCCGCCGCCTTCCGGCCGGGATTGCGGGTGGGTGGGCACGGGCAGCAGGGCCGCTGGTGGTGGAAAAATCCGAAACGGGGATGCGGAGAGCTGGGAGGTGTGGGATTTCAGGGAGGCTGGAGGTGACGGGGACGATTCGGCTGCAGGACTGGGACCGTGATGGGAGGAGGAGCAGATGTGGGAGAAGACATAGGTTTCCTTTCACATACGCAAATAAAGAACAAAGCTTCTTCTCTTTCTTACTGAAAATCCTTCATAAAATATATATCCTGCAATAAAGCAGAGAACGGGAACGGGCGGCATTTTTCATAAACTCCGTGTCTCCCAGTGTTTCACACAGTTAAATATATTGTTTTGTTTAGGATTTATACTCTTCGTGCATTTTAAAGATAGAAAGGTCTGGAGCTGACTTTGCCGAAAGGGGAAGCGTTTGTAAGTCTCTGATTTTATTTTATTTTTCCTTGAACGCTTATAGCTGCCGTTATAAAGTGCAAGCCACCCCAAACATCGCTTATACGGAGCTCCTTGTCAGGATAAGCTAAAGTGCATATGTGCTACCAATATGGAGCAGAGATGGCAACGATGCTGCGTTCGCAAACCATCCGACGGCAAGCAAATTAGCAGAAATAGAGAAGGGGAACAGTAAACAGACAACGCAGGGAAATTATTCCTTTAGTGCTTTGTCTGCGTGTCTGCTAAAGCTGTCACTGCTACTGGTGCTGTGCCTGCGCGGTTACTACTGTTTGTTTCTGCGTGACAAGCCAGCGTAAACACTAACCCGGTACTCTGAAACTCCATCTGGGGTATGTAGTCAGCTGCTATAATTAGGGAGAGAATGTTGTTGTTCAGTTTATTGCCGTTCCTTGAAATCAGTGGGTTGTGTTTGCACTCATTACCATGCAAATTTGCGGCGCGCGTTCTGGATTTCTTCCGTTACTTTGGAAACCACGTACCGGCAACTGAAATGGAACGATTGTTTTAGCGGATTAGTTTATTTTCCGAAGTTTCTAAGGGGTAAATGACCGGGTGATCTGAAAAGAACCCCGGGAGAATCTCCTGTGCCTGACCAAGGAGTTTTTCTAATAGGTACCGGTTCAGGACCCCTTTGAGTAAGCGCATCAATCCAGTTCTGTTCGGGACACTACTTCAGCACCTGCTGAGAACCCGGTGGTGCCATGGGATGTAGCACGAGTTCCACAGTAAGCGGCCGCGGTGGCTTTTCTGTTTGCTTGCTTGTTTTCAATGAATCAGTTCCATATTGCCTTTCATACCATTTTTGTCCTCACGCTGGTGGGGAGTTGGTAGGTAATATTTTGCATGTGCTGCCCGGAGGGAGCCAAACGCTGCCTGCAAAGAGCTACCGGGGATGCTGATGACTGCAAACGGGCTCTGGGAGCGAGCGGGACTGTTACTGGGGAAGAGCACTGCGTTCGTTCCGCAGCACTGGGACCAGTTGGCAGGCGATGCTGCTTCCTCTTCCGGATCCAGTCACGGATTCATTATGAAACAAGTAATGACCCAATGTAGGCTTATAACTTGATGACTCTTACCCATCAGAAAGTAACGGTGTTTTAACGCTCTCTGCTGTAGTAGAGTTGTGGAGCTGCCGTCACCTCACCCACGCGTGGGAAAAGCACGCGTGCCTGCTTGTGGTTTGGTCAGCGGTCGCACGTTAGATGAAAAACTAATTGTGGCTTAGAAACTTGCATAAATGCATCAGAGGAGGTATACTCAAACGGGCTGTGCCTTCCCGTGCGTTAGCGAGTGCCTGGCGAAGTCCNACCTTAGAACGAGCGTTCCTTTGTGCCGCGCGGATTAATCACAGGCATGTCCTCAGATCAGTGTTTCTTGAGATCCGGCATCGTGTCTCCCTGAAGTCCTATTTCAGGCTTCCGTAGAAATTGGTATGCAGAAAATTTTAACCGCAGTGATAGGGGACCAAGCCGGGGACTCCTAGGAAGCCGGTGGCTGCTGCGCTGGAGCGGCGTGCCCTGTGGGCAGGATGTTTCCCTGGCCGCTGATCTGCTGGGCGTTAAGCAGAGGCGCAGAAAACGCACCGACGGCGCCCAACAAAAAAAAGCCATTTGGCTTCTTGAAGTTGAAGACAAGAGAAGGAAAAAGCGCTGCTCGCTGCCAACCATCACAGACCTCCGCGGCGTTTCTACCGTTCAGAAGCTTCGCGGGGCTGGGATGTGCTTGTGGATCGGGATCAATGGCAGTGGGGGACTGGGTGCTGGGGTTTTTTTGTCTTCCCCCTGTGCTACGCTGAGGAGAGAGCGAGCTAAAATCCTGAACAACCCCTGTGCGCCCAGGAGCGCGCTCAGCCGTAGTTGATAATCGCAGGCTTCCTATGCAGATGCATTTGGGTCGATGGAACGACCGCGACCAATGCAGCAGGACGTGCAGTTGTGCTGCTCGTGCTGGGTGGCCTCTGCCGGCGTGCCGGGGAGGAATTCACGCTTTATTTTAGCCCTGCGGCCTTCAAACACAAACATCGTGTGTGTGCGTTTGTGCATTTTTGTCTCGCGCGGGGGCCGGCCGAGATGAGCAGAGCTGCCGNAGCACGCGTGCCTGCTTGTGGTTTGGTCAGCGGTCGCACGTTAGATGAAAAACTAATTGTGGCTTAGAAACTTGCATAAATGCATCAGAGGAGGTATACTCAAACGGGCTGTGCCTTCCCGTGCGTTAGCGAGTGCCTGGCGAAGTCCTGCTGTAACTCGTGCCGTGCTGGCAAGTGCTTCCATGTGTAAAGCAAGAGCAGAAGTGGTTAGGGCTCAGAGGTGATGATGGTGCCAGAGCTGCTGAGGCAGTTTTGAAAAGTGCTTTGTGCCCTGTTCCCCTGCTGAAATTCGGGGATAGTCCTGTGTGTCGCGGGAAGGCTTCGTGCTGGAAAAGAAGAAAGCCAGCAGTACGGATTATGGATTTGGTGCACCTCGGCTGCCTGGTTTGTGAGGGCAGTCGGGACGCCGTAGCTGCGGCAGAGCTTCTCGTCCTCGGGAGGTGTCCCCAGCCAGCTCTGAGCCGGTTCAGAGGGTCCCCTCGCTGGGCCGGCTCTGCTCCGGAGGAGGTTTGCGTGGCAGAAGAAGGGTGTTCCCACCGTCCCCCGGCGGAGACGCCTTGCCCCTTCGCCTCTGCACGGTGCACTGCGTTGCGCTTCTCCCAAATCCCACTTTTTCCATGAAACCATCACCCAGGGACTATCTCCTTTCGGCTGGGTTTAGGCTGAGCGAAGCGGCCCATCCCCATGGCACACGTGTTCNGGATCAATGGCAGTGGGGGACTGGGTGCTGGGGTTTTTTTGTCTTCCCCCTGTGCTACGCTGAGGAGAGAGCGAGCTAAAATCCTGAACAACCCCTGTGCGCCCAGGAGCGCGCTCAGCCGTAGTTGATAATCGCAGGCTTCCTATGCAGATGCATTTGGGTCGATGGAACGACCGCGACCAATGCAGCAGGACGTGCAGTTGTGCTGCTCGTGCTGGGTGGCCTCTGCCGGCGTGCCGGGGAGGAATTCACGCTTTATTTTAGCCCTGCGGCCTTCAAACACAAACATCGTGTGTGTGCGTTTGTGCATTTTTGTCTCGCGCGGGGGCCGGCCGAGATGAGCAGAGCTGCCGTGTCACGTCTCCTCACCCTGCTCCCACCCTCCCCGCACACGCGATCCCAGCCGTCTTTATTTCGCGCTCGCTACGTGTTCAGAAGGTGGAAAAAAAATATAAATGTTTTGCTGGGGATAGAAAGGAAAACCAACAATACACTCCACATCAAACTGTGCGATGTATCCTGTCCCTGGCAGAGCCCCAAGCATCACAGTTACTCGGATTCCAGCAGCGCGGGCACAGAGGGAGGGATGAATTAAAACTCCTGCATGTTCGTGGAGCGCTAAACCTGACTTCAGATTGCCTTCACGGACACAGAAAATATCACGGCATTAGAGTCTGCTCCTTCGGGACGTGCTGGAGCGGCACGTCGGCGCGAGGCTGCCCTTTCCGGGGACGCGATGCGGCGCCCCCGGATCCCTCCAAGCTGCCTGCTGGCGCTGCCCTGCCTTCGCGCTGCCTTAACCCCTCGACCAAGGGCCATGGCACGCTGCTGCTCTCGCCAGCACCCTCCTGAGGGCTGCGAAGGGTTTCACGGTTTGCCCCTGTGTATCTGAACGGGCGCAGGCCTCGGGTCCCTGCCGGTGCACCCGAATGCCCTCCGACGGGCAGTAGCGGAGCGGTCAGTTGGTCACGGCTGCCTCCAGTTGGGTGGAGCGTGGCGAGGTTTGGTCCCGGGGGCAGGCTGAGCTCTGCCTGCCTGTCCTGAAATGTTTTAATAAATCCTTGAATGCTGCGACAGCTCGAGGGAGTGAGAGGAAGGCCGGTTTTGCTGCGTGTGCTTGAAAAGGGCAAACGATGTGAGCCAGGGAAATGTTTCCGGTACTCGGAACGGAACGAGGGGGTCGCTTTTGGAAGGCGAGGCTGACGCGACAGTAGGAAGGAAGGCCGGTGGAGGCAGAGCAGCCCCGAGGGATGCCCACGTGGGGTACGAGGGGCAGCAGCCCTGCGCTCTGCGTGCTTGAGACGTCTCTGCGGGTGGAGAATGTGTGATAACCTCTTCCGAGCACGGCCAGGGCTCGAAGCTGGCTGCTGAGCTCGCCTGTGCTGCAGCTGGCTTCCTCCAAGTAAGCTGCTGCCTCCCCCCGGTCGAGTCGTGCTAAGCCAAGGGCTGTCGCTAGGTCTCTTACGCTCTTCATCATCTCTTTACTCCTCCAGTGGAGGACAGTCTTTGCTGGACAGCATCACGTCTGCAAGCGGCGCGGCTGGGTGCTGGGCAGGCTTGGGGTGTTTGTCCCCAGGTGGTCACGGTGGCGGCGGACACGTGCCGAGCCCAGGCAGACTGCGCGCGCCTCCCAAGGCGACGGCTGCTTTTTGCGCGCTCTAGAACACTGTCCAGCTTCCTCGCGCTTCTGAAGCTTGCGAGTTAAGGTCTTAATGTTGTGTTGTTAAATTTTCAGCACCTCCGTTCACGCCAGAAAGCTCTTCTCTTCGGAGGGATTTAGAATAACGCAACTCTTCATGAGTCCTCATTATTTCTCGAAAGGTGACTGTGGTGTTCAAGTGCCCGTATTGTGACAAGCGTCTAATTACGGATCCTTTCTGTAGACCCCCAGAGATGCCATTATGTCCCCCTGCAGAAGGGGGAAGATTATAATTTGCATTCAGCATGAGCTTTCCTCCGTTAGTTCCACTGCACGTAAATAAGGAAAACAAATCTTAGCGACCACCGATCCTCTCTTCGTTGATCTTACATTTCATTTTTTAAAACAGCAGTTTTGCTTTGCTTCTTTCCCCCGGAGTATTGTTGTTTGCTAGTTGGGCACTCGCATTACCCGCTCGAGTCCATGCGCCTTCATCGGGCAGCCTGGCAAAAATATCTTGGCTAAAAGGCCTTTTCATCCCTTGAAAAGAGAAGCGTGGCTGGAGGCGGTGGCACACCCAAAGATGAAAGCTTGATCAGTAACCACAAGATTGGTATGTATTCACGTGATTTTTCCTTTGTCCCTTTTCAATATTTTTTTTTTTTTTAATGCTCTTTTCCCCTCTTCTCGCCAGCTTCCTGACGATGGAAATTCTCCGACTTCTAGGTCAAAACGCCTCCCCATCCATCTGTATTTGCGCCTGTAGAGAAGAATAGTTTTGAGGAGAAAATACCCCATACAGTGTGGGTTTTGGCACAAGCTCCGAATATCTGGGTTAAAGCGGGTGACTAATGAATGCGCGCGCCTCTCACGGGTCGTTGGTGAGCAGGCACACCACGGCTTCCCAGGAGGCTGTGCCATGTTTTCCATTGCATTTCGTAATTACTCCTACTGACAAAATCCCTGCAGAAACAGGAGGAGGACAGAGGTATCAGCTCTTTGGGAGGGGAGAGGCCTTCTGCTTCTGTTTTTCTCTAATGACAGGTCTCTCTTAGACCTTCACGGGAGGATAACATCCGCAAATGTTCTGGTTTCCCATGTTTCATCCCCTTTTTGCGTACTTAGGTGGCAAAATGTAGCATTTAACGCAGCAGAGCCTGCTTTGTGTTTGCTCCCATCCTGTTCCCGGTAGCGTTACGCTCAAAGCACGGAAACTCCAGAGAAAGGAGGCAGAGCCGGGCAGGGCAAGGATGGACGTGTTCCGTGACAGACGATCGGCCTTTGAGTTGGACTTTTGTTCGTGTTGAAACGGATCCAGGGCAAAGAGTGGTGATTAACAACTCTTCCTACAAATGCAGCTGTTAAAACTTGTTTCAAGTCCATCCAAACCTTTTGGTTTAAGAAAAGGAGGCAATGCTGTGTGCTAAAAGAAAGATCAGTGCAGCCTTACTTAAAAACGGAGAACTGACCTCTGCCTCTTCGGCATGTACTGACGCGTGCTCTAGCGTTGTTTGACTTTCCTTTAGGACAAATCCACCGACATGTTTTGGGGTGTGTCGGGATTGCATATTCCAGTGGAGCGAAGTTCCCTCAAAGGTTTTTGGGACAGCTTAAATTGCAGGCGCCCGTGTCTCTACCACATCTGCTCGCAGCTTCTATGAACTCAACTTCAGGCAAATGCAGCAAATACAGCGATGCGCGGTGGGTACGTGAGATGCTCTAGGCCAGTGCGAGCAGCTCCGGCTATGGCTCCACGAGGTCCTGGGTCTCTTGTAGCTCTTGTGTCCTATCTTCCACCTGGCTCAGCTACCCTACTGCATCTCAGGTGCCACGACGTGCCGTGGCTAGGCAAACAGACTGCGCTCTCTGCGTCGTTTTTCTTGTTATCTGCAAATCTCTCTTCCTGCGGTACTCCAGAGGCACAAAGGTAATTTGCATGTGAAGGTGTCTCTGGTATTCATGGTTTTAAGCCAAAGAGAGCACAAATTTAGTGAATTCAAGCAGTGTTTTGTCACGTGTTCGGGAAACCATCCTTAGGTTTTTCATATTTATAAAGGGCGAAGGCTGTAGTAACATTGTGGTGAAACTCAACGTGTACCCAACGTGCACTGTGAGATGGCGTTTCCCTCTGTTGTGCAAATGGGTATGTTAAGCTAAATAACGTGCTGTAATCGCGTGCGCTGTCTGCGGTGTTACGAAGGACTACAAAGGACGGCTCGTGAGCATTTTCGCTTGGGGAGTCGGAGAGGAGAAGATGCGATGAAGGCAGCAGTCACTGGAAATATCCATCTTGTGTTTCCAGCTCACGGATGTCGTTTCGTATTATTTGTGCCAGGTACAGCAGCTGTCACTGAGTCTTTCTCTGCTCAGTGTAGTGCAGCTTGTTTTGATATCTCTATTTTAGTCAGCTGGGCCATGAAAAATTAGCGCAGAGGCATGTTGCATCACTCCGGCCTGCATTTGCTAGGAGCTCAGGAAATTTTTCCCCTTCCCTGCCCACACCTGGCCCACGGACGCCACTGAGGCGCGAATTAACGATAAAGGCAAACCATTGCTACGAACCCTTAAAAAAAGTGGACGGAGGCAAGCAATTCCAAAATGTGTTTCTGGAAGAAGATATTGAACAAAATGACTCAAAACACAGGGGGAGAGGGCGGTTGCAGGCTGGGCATCAACGCAAGGCTCCAAAACTGGCCACCTGATCACCCTCTGGTTTCTTTGTTTTCCCCGTTTTTGTTCCCATCTCCTGCAGGCAAAGCCTACGCTCCCGAGTTCTACTACGACACCTACAACCCCCTGTGGCAGAACAGACCCCGCGTCTACTCCTACAGTCTCCAGTGGACGCAGATGAACCCTGATGCCGTGGACCGCATCCTCGCCTACCGCTTAGGGATTAGGCAGGTGAGGAGACAAATTTGTTCGTGCGGGACGTGCCTTTTGAGCGCTGACCTCTGTGAAGACTGCCTTTGGTTTGGTTTGGTTGATTTTATTTTATTTCATTTTATTCTTTTCTTTCATTTCATTTTTATCTTATTTTGCTTCATTTGTTTTTTTCCCCCTCCCTCTTTTCATCTTCCGCGAGTCAGAGTTGTTTCTCTTCTGGAAGGTTTGCTGCCATCTTGCAGAAGTAGTCCTGTGCCGCTCGCAGGTCCTGGAAACTAATTTGCACATTTGCAGTGTGAAACGCAGAGATTAAAGAGCTGTTCCTCAGAGGGTTTGTAGAGACCGCGGCTCAAGATATGCTGGAAAGATTACATGAAAGAAACTTGCAATGAAATTGAAGTTTTTATCTCTCTCCGCGTATCTATGTATCTTTTATTAGATCTTCCATGTAGACAGATAAATACAGGGATAGCGGTAGCTTTCCTATGGAAACGTGTGGTGATCCTTGAGAACTGAGACATCTTTCTTGACCGCATTAAAGCCAATCACACTTGCGTCTTCATAGATTCACTGGGAATCCGGTTTTCAATGGGAATTGACAGTGTTAAGGAAGCGTTGAGACCAACCCCCTTGCAGAGGAATTGTTAAATGAATATGGTCATCCCCATTAATTTACCCTTTAACAAGAAAAATACTGTCTGTCGTCTTCGAAGGTTATTTGCTAAAAGGCTGGGGTTTTAATAGTCAATTAAAGTGAAAGAACCACCGCTCTGTGCGTTGCTTAAACTCTCGCTAAATGGCAACACCTCTGCTTACTCCCCTTTGCCGGGCGAAGTGGTCTTCCTACAGCCAGGTCCATACAAGATCTCACGATTTTATGTTCTAAAGGCAGAAACTTTTCGTGCTGTACCGCTTGTTCCCAATCCTGTCTAGAGTCCATCTGGGTGTGCCAGAGGCTGACACTGACAGCCTGGGTTTTGGCATTGCTGGGCTTTCTCAAGGGAAAATACATGGTTTGAAAATAATGCTCCTTGCTAGGAACACCTCCTCGGCCACCACGTCCACCTCCAAGTCGTATCAACCAGTTGAGTTGCCAGCCTTGGGCTGGCTGAGGTGTGCGCTGGCAGAGGAGGCCGTGCCGTGCCGTGTTGTGCCGTGCCGTGCCGTGCCTGGCCAGGGTCGCTGGGCTCCCACCACCCCGGCTCGTGGACGTGTGCCACCGGCTCCTGCCCCCAGCCTGGACCTGCTGCCACCGAGTAAAGATGTTTTGCAGCTTAAGCGCGAGAACGTGTCTGATACTGTTTTGGTCTTGTTTTACGCTCTCCCGCTGAGCTTGCTTTTCTTTACTTAATGCCACAATGGGTTTAGAAAGTGTAAGTTTGGATATTCAGTGCCTGAAATAATAGTTTGTGCGGGGAGACAGGGATCGGGGATTACGACAGATTCTTGAAGGCATACATGTTTGACAATGTGAGTGCAGAGAGTATTTTGTTATCCTTCAGATCTCCTGCTGGAATGAGCTTTGTAAGCTGCAAAATAAATACATAATTTGAGCGCGTTACTTATGCTGAGTGGCTGGGGTTTTGCTTGTGTAACTTCTGTGGTGGTTGTGGAGTGGCTCAGGACACGTCCAGGGAACGGCTTTGGAGCGTGGGAGGTGCTGGCGCTCCGTCACTCCGTTTGTCTCTGCCCGGATCTAACTGATTCGAAATGAAAGTTGGTGACTTCTAAGCCGTGTTTGTGCAACTGTTTGCATCACTGAGCACAAATCAGTTCCGCTGTTCCCAGTACTCGAGGGGAATTATTAAATTAAAAAAAGGATTTGCTGAAGTAAAAGAATATATAATGAAATTAATTGCATTAGGATTTTTAGCTTCTTTTTTGCCATTTCATTTTAATTTTCTTTTAATTACCCATTTATATAATTATCTAGAGTTACTTTACTCTCATTTCCTTGACAGCGCTGTCGGGCTAATCAAAATATTTTCCTTTCGTCTATCTGAAGCCACATTTAAAACTTGGGTGATTTAAAGCCCAGCGAGCCGTCCGGACATGCTTGCCCCTTATTACAGTAATCCTCCCTGAAACAAGGGTGATAATTAAACTTCGGAGGCAGAGTTGGGGGGGAGGGGGTTGGTTGACACCTACCGGTACTTGCTAGCCGCAAATTGCCCTCTGAACTGTTTGTGTTTAGATAATTTATTCGACTTAGCAATGCATTTTGTACTGGGTTTTGCTACTGTTTTTATTGAGCAATGAAAGCGGGGACGAGCATCCCGTGGGAGCGGCGGAAAACACCGCTCACGTGCAAAGTTCGTCGCAGAAACAGGGCAGGAGGGTTTCCAGGTCGAAGTGAGGGTCTGAGCTGGAGAGCAGCCTGCGGCATGCTGCTGTCGTGAAAAGTGACTGCTCCTAATCTTTCTTTTAATCTCCTAATGCATCGCAAAACGCTGCCGGCGGGCTGCGTAGTGGGTCAGCATGCTGGTATCTGCCTGTGATTCGATTAACACCATTGCCTTTATCTGATCGGTAAATTGCTTTTGTATTGAGAATGCTAACACCAGAGCCCAGGCGCCGCTTTATCTTTACCCGACCTGTACGTTCCTACCTCAAGACAGAATCCAGGCAGTGTTTTGGGAATATTTAACTGATAGCAGGTTTAAGCTTGCTGAATTTTCTGTGGAATTGTTAAAGTCCGTAATATTGGCAATGTTTTTAATGTCGTTTTATGAAAACGAGAGTTTCTTACGAGACGCGGAGCGGTTCAGCTCCGGTTTTGCGTTGACCAGGTGGCCGCAGAAAGCAACGCAGAGGATGTGCTTAATAACGAGACTTCGGGAGGGCGAAGGAGGCTGCTAACGGAACGCGGCAGACTAGGGGTTTTCCTTAAAGACAAATTGTTCCGCTAGGAATAATCAGGTTGTGCAGCATTATAACAACAGGATAGTACCTCCACTGGTTGGCGCATGGTGAGATTGTGGAGCCGGAGGTGTCTCTGCCTCGGCCAGCCCACGCAAGCAGAGTTGTGAAAGTTTTGCTGGCGACAGAAACTACCAGTGAGAAATGTCCAGTGCCAGAGGGAGAGTGCGGGCAGAAAGCGGGTGGAACAGAGACGCCGAAGCGAAGGAGCTGTGCTGTGCTGGGGGGCGGGGGGGAGCATGCAATGGAAATAATTCAGTTCTGTTTACGCAACGAGCTGTTTCACCGTGGGTGCCTGGAGCAGCTGTTGTGCTGTCGGGACCTTCGGGGTTCTGGGGTTGCTTTGTAACGGCGAAAAAACAGGTTCAAAGAGCAAAACTAATCAATTTTAGTGAATTGCGAATCTGTAAGAATCACTGCAGTTATATACGTTATCTATATGTCTCTCATTAAGATTGTTAATGGTATAGCTCTCCCCCAACCCCTGTATTTACAGCTGCAAACTGCACGAGCAGCGCACTGGTGGCGAGCAGAAGCGCGTTCAGTCGAGTTTGCCCCGCTGACGCGGTAGCGTGTGACGGATGCTCCCTCCTGGGAGCATCAGGGAGGAACAGGAATTATTTAGAGCGCTTTGCTTTCTGCTTGAGCCCAGACACTCCCGTTGTTGCCCTTT
This sequence comes from Steatornis caripensis, assembly GCA_013398225.1. Taxonomy (NCBI): domain Eukaryota; kingdom Metazoa; phylum Chordata; class Aves; order Caprimulgiformes; family Steatornithidae; genus Steatornis; species Steatornis caripensis. Next base: position 70,135 of record VZSC01002965.1, read on the forward strand.
GGGGATTCGTTCTGTGCTTCACATCATTTTCTAACGAGCGCAGGCTCTTGTCTGCGTTTCTAGTTGACGCAGCACACAGACAGTGCCTTCCCGGTGCTGGGTTTTAATCGGCTTTGAGGATGCTGAGCTGCAGTATCTGCCAAGCCTGGTGTGACGGAGCATCTAGCCGCCAAGCAGCGTGCGCAGCTGTGCTCCCCCTTAATTGAACAGTGACAAATAACTGTTTTAAAAAACGAGGCCCTAACTAAGTGGCCGTAGAGTTTCCTTGTTGAGTGAGCGTACGAGCTGCTCGGCAGTGCGCTCAGTAGTGCTCAGAGCCCTCGGGCGCGTCTTGAGGAGACAGCACAGCCCGGCAGCTCCATCCAGGCCCTTTCCCTCCGAGGAGTTGTTACGGATGTCGTCTTCTCCTCGTGCAAATTTCTGCCTTGTTTGCTTAGAAAAAAAAAAAAAAGCATTTCGTTGGTGGGAGATCATAGCAAAGGAACCTGGGCCGATCTGCAGCTCTTGTGAGAGCAGTCTAGACAATTCTGGCGGGGTAAAAGGGACTCGAAGTGGTTGGTCCCTTTCCCAAAAGGAGGAAAGCCCTTGAGGACAGTGGATTCAGTCTGTGACCAGTCCTGCTGCCGGCCTTTGCCACAAAGATCGATTCAGAAGGTGGCAGAGGAATACCACAATGTCTGTAATACCTACTTCTCTCGGGCCACCAGAGCCAAAGCACTCCTTTGGCTACCATGTGTTCTTCTGTATGTTGACCAAATTTAGGAAGCATAAAGGTGGTGGACAAGCATCCTGGTACATCTGGGCACGTGCAAGCGCATCTGCCAGTGAGTTCTACCTGCCGAAGAAGGGAAAGAACAAACTGAGCCCATCCATGTCCCCTCCAGTTTTTGTGGGCTTTTTTCCACACTAGCAATGAGAGGAGGACGTGCTCCTGTCCGGAGGGCAGCACGTCGTTCTAGTACCTCAGAGCATCAGTAGCAATTTTCCCACTGCTGAAGGGGCAGTCTGAACACAGATTTGAGAAGAAACATAAGAGATGCGTGGAGTCTAAATGAAGGTCCGTTGGAGATGGTCATTTGTGATTAACGCAGTCTTGTATGGCAGAGTAAGTTGGAAATTAGGGATACAGCCAGAGCAGGCTATGGTCAAGAGGAGTACGTAAGAGTCTATGGTTGCTTGTTGATAGAGAATGGGGCAATATATTTCATGCTTGAAGATACAGGTCTGAAAACAGAGGAAGAACAAATGAAGTTAATTATCTCGGCAATCCTGGCCTAGTCATGGAGGGGTTCTACACCTTCTGCTGCAGCGCCACGTCCATGCAGTGGCTACATAGCCTTTATCTGGCAGAGCAAGTCCACTTACCTCCTAGACCCCCGAAGGGCCCACACTGTCTGTTGCAGTGACCAAAAGGAATAGTATTATATTAAAAATACAAGGGTTTTGACATGCTTGCGTTCTGTGAGTATGGCTGTTAGACACACAGGCATGCGTTCGCGGAGAATTAGGACTCAGAGTCCACCTTCTTCTTGGTGGTGCTCAATAACCCAGACCGTTGCGTGGCCCATGCCTCTGTGGGACCATCTCTCTCTCCAGTCCTCTTTGTTTGGGGCTTGCTTGAATTTTCTTAATATTCCCGGAACAGGGCTGCCAGACTCCACCCTGTATGAATCACCAGAACAGCATTACACGTTTTTGGCAGATCCTGCTTTTTGTCACCTATGTTGTCACCAGAGTTAAAATAAAGGCACAAGAGGGTAATTTAATGGCAGGAAAGCAGGACACAGTAGAAACTTGTTTGGCATTTTAAGCATCGGTTAAAGAGAAGTTGAGAGAAACTGGCACAACAAACGCTACAAAAAGTCATTAGAGAACAAAGTGGAGCTTGGTTTAACGACGTATCAGGGAAGCCAAGGAAGTCAAAGAGGGAGAGGGAAGGTCCCGTCGGATGAAGACGGAGTCACAGAACAGAAAGTGTCGTTTTGCTGCCTGTAGAGTGAAAATGGAAATAGATGAACGGAAGTCGTTATTTACTGCAGTACCGTATTTAGAATGCAAGTCACTTATGAGGCATTTATTTATTTTAGCACGCTCAAGGCCCCCACCTGATGGGCAGTAATTCTCCAGATGTTCCTTCCATCGGGGTCAACGGTGCTGTCGCCACACAATCTACTGCAAAGGGAAAGATGTTTCCAGGCGGGGTATTTTCATTTGGTTCACTATGGAACGTGTAAAATAGCTACACATCAACATGTGTACAAGAAATTGTATTCAGAACCATTGAAAAATAATTACTCGCATCTGTAGTAATTAATTCCAGGGGAGGAAGTGAGAGAGTTTAAAATTCACATACGTGTCAGGGAATTTCTAATGTTGTTTTCATGGAAAATTGTAAGCCACCTTCTACAGAGAGATATCAGCTCTCCCGAAGATTTCACAGTGTTCCTTTCTTTTTGGAAGTCTAAACGCAGCTTTGCTTTTCTCCTGTGAGGTCTGCGCTTGTGAAATGGGACAGAGAGAGTTTGGGGGGGCAAAAAAAAAATGAGTGCAACATGCAAAGGCACATTTCTTATTGATTTTCTCGGGTTTGGTAAATTGAATTAGAGAAGCAATGGTTCCGTTTTACAATTTTGACTTTGCAATACTGATGCCTCCGATGCTTATTCTTCACAAGACTGAGGCTTGAGTTTCAAAATAGCAAGCTGAGGGCTGTCCTTTGAGATTTGTACCAAATGCTTTTAATTGCCATTTAAAAACGGTTACATCTCCCGATCTTCGGATAGATTAGGCAAATGCTTGTGTATAATTCTGAAAATGAATTCTACTGATTACATCTTAAGAAATTCAGAGGTAAAAGTTATACGCATAAATATGTCTTTTTTCTGTCAGGACGTGACGTTCTGACTTTGATTCCGTGTTGTCTTCGTTACCAAAGAAGTTCCTGGCTGTAACCGTGCTCCCTGGTCGGGGAGGTGAGCTGTGCCCCTCCAGAGCAGCCAGTTTGCTTGTTTTGGAGGTTGTGGGCTGTATTTTCTAGAGATGCAAACAGAAGACATCCCGGACTGAGCTGTGCCTGTTCACATCACCACGAAATGGGGACCATAAAACTAAACTCCCTTTCTTCACCAAAAAAACCCAAAACCTAGAGGCAAAATTTAACATATTCATTTGATCCAAGCAATTACTGCCTGCTGGCGCTGCCTTGGTTTGATTTTCATTATATACGCATAAACTCCGCTATTTCTTTGCTAATNTGCTTGTTTTGGAGGTTGCGGGCTGTATTTTCTAGACATGCAAACAGAAGACATCCCGGATTGAGCTGTGCCTATTCACATCACCACGAAATGGGGACCATAAAACTAAACTCCCTTTCTTCACCAAAAAAACCCAAAACCTAGAGGCAAAATTTAACATATTCATTTGATCCAAGCAATTACTGCCTGCTGGCGCTGCCTTGGTTTGATTTTCATTATATACGCATAAACTCCGCTATTTCTTTGCTAATTTTAATACCTAATTCAATACCTTTTTTAATACCTAATTTAATACCTTTTTAGCCTGGTTTCTTAAGGAAACAAGACACCCAAGAATGCCCTAAAGCTACTGCCTGTGATTCCGGAACCCAGCTCTTCGTTTTGGTCCCATCTGATGGGGAACGGAGGTGCAGCGGGCGGGCAGGATCCCACCAGGGCTGTGAAATCATGTGCACCGGTCAAGGAGGAAGATGTAATTATGGAAAAGAATTGAAGGGTAGGATCACATTCATTAAAAAGAAAAAAACGTGGACCTGGGGCACACTGCATGAATTCCCTAGCTTCATGGCAAGCTCCGTGGAGCGCCCTCCTGGGATACCTTGCGTTTTTTGGGGCAATGTCTGAGCTTTCTCTTCAGGATGTCTATTCGTGTGTATTCATACATCGCAGAGATCTCTATTGTCAAGTTTCCTTCTTGGCTTTTGCCAACACTGGCAAAGCAGGAATTCCCTACAGGACAAATCCCGCGTGGGACGGAGCTCTTGCGCTTGAAGCAGCGATGTTGACATAACCTGAGCCTTTGGTTGCACATTTCCCATCAGTGAAAAAAGCCCACAGATCTATTTGTACTCAGGAGGTGTTTGTACCCACGCAGCATTGCCAAGATCAAGGCCCAAGCTGCAGCCTCGGCCTGCGCGTGGTGGTCGCACTCAACTTTCATTTATTCGGTCTCAGCAGAAAAATCTGCAATATGGATTGATTACTGCTGACAAATGCAGGGTATCAGTCAAACTTTAGGAAAGGCGCAGGAGAAAATTGAGTGAACTGAAGAGCAATTTAGTGAGAGAAATCACTCAAGCTGGAGGAATTTATTTTAGTAAACAAGTTATTTGCTTTCGACTACATTTAAACCCTTGTGGAAGGGTTGAGACTCCCCTTCCTGGCGTACACCGCGTGCGGGCGGTGAAGCCAGAGCCCCAGGTGGAGCGGCCGAGTTGCATGGATCATCCGCACCGTGCAAAGATGTGCCGTTCTTTAAATTGTCGAGCCGTGCGTGAGCACCCCTGCAGCGGAAGCCGGGCCCTTGATGAAAACGTGCTCCACTTAAGAGCGCAAACAGCAGAAGAGCAAATAAGACGGGACGTGTGTTTTCATGGCAGCTTTTTCACCCTGCTGCTGTGTAGTTGTCCGATGAATGCAAACAGCAGGCTGTCAGGATTTTGATGCGGATCCGATCCAGGTTTAAAATGAAAAATGCGATTGCCTAGAAATATTTTTCCTTACTCTGACTTATTCTTTACATAAATTTCTGTAGTGCAAGACTGTTTAAAAAAAAAATCTCTAAGTGTAATGTTCTTGTTAGTGTTGGTTTCGTATGATGTCATACATTTGTTCAGAAATATTAAAGAATTAGCAAAAATGAAAACTAACAGCGATATAGAGCAATGAAACTTTGAAAACTGAACATCTACGTAGAAATTATGGCAGATGTCCTTAGGCAAATGCATGACAATCAAGAGTTGTGTGTCTGGCACGCAGCGTGCTTTTTGTCATAGTAAAATATAGCGTAATAAAGGTTTGAAAAGGCCTTTGAGTGTTACAGAAATTTAGTTCTGATGAAGAATGCATCCTCTTTAGTGAAGATAGTTTCAGAGCAGCATCAGTGCCTAAGGATCATAAATAAATTGCAGAGTATATTGCAGATACCCTGTTAAAATATATTAGGCTATCGGGATAAAACTTAGCAGTAGCTGCGCTTGCTCGAGGCATAGGTCCATTATCCCAGGAGTTTATCTGCATCCCAGACAAGCCATGGGTACCGAAGGAGAGCCGCAACCCGGAGGGGAATGGGGGTGGAAGGTGTCTGAGCCAAAGGTTGTCCCCCAGATGTGACATTTTGTCCCCTCACGTACCGTTCTTCCCTGAGCTGGTTGAGCTCCCTTTGGGCTATTTGCACTTTTGATCTTTGTATCGTCCCACGCCAGTGAGTTCATCACCGCCGCTACCCCTTGCATGGCAAGCGAGCGTCTCTCCTAGCACACGGCATTCATGAACACAGAAGTAGCTTGAAGAACGCTATTCCTGACACCGTCAAGCGTTCCGAAAATTAAGTAATTCCAGAATAGAACCACTGAATAAATGTTGCTCGCTGAATGAGCTTCAGCTCTTTCCCTGTGACTGTTCCGTATGTGTCCTTATATCTCCTTTGCTCTCCCACCTTCAAGACCTGTTGTAAAGAGAGATCTGCTGCGTTCTTCCTGTGTCGGTAGGATACATCCATGCCTTATTTCATGGGCTGTAATGAACTTATTTTCCCTGCATTCCTTTGAGGTAATTTTATGAAACTGAATCCCAGCACGGCGGGGGCTGGCAGGGCCCTCTGGAGATCCCCCAGCCCACCCCGCTAAAGCAGGTGCCCCCAGAGCAGGGGGCACAGGGACGCGGCCAGGCGGGGTTGAATCTCTCCGCAGAAGGAGACTCCACAGCCTCTCTGGGCAGCCTGGGCCAGGGCTCGGGCACCCTCATGGCAAAGAAGATCTTCCTCACGCTCAGGGGGAACTGCCCGGGCTCCAGTTTGTGCCTGGTGCCCCTCGTCCTCTCGCTGGGCACCACTGCAAAGAGCCTGGCCCCGTCCCCTGGACACCCGCCCTTTGGATATCGCTGAGCACTGAGGAGATCCCCTGCCAGCCTTCTCCTCTCCAGGCTGAACAGCCCCAGGGCTCTCAGCCTCTCCTCACAGCACAGATGCCCCACTCCCCTCATCATCCTCGTTGGACTCTCTCCAGTTGTTCCCCGTCTCGCTTGAACTGGGGACCCCAGAAATGGACACAGTAATACATAGAGAAAGGTCAGAAATACTCACGGCTAGTAGGGCTTGCTTTGGGAAAGGGATTTTACCTCTGCGTATTTAAAAGCAGCATCAAGATTCACGCTCAGAGATGCTTCACCTGAAATCTGGACATCCCATGTCACCGAAAGCAGATGCTGTCACCTTCACGCTGGACTTTTTTGTGCCATGTTTCTCCACACCACCCTCCTGAGACATCTCTCCATTTCCCTAGGTTTTACATGTGGTCTGCTCGGCAGGTTATCTGCAAATTCAGCGGTGCAGCCAGGGGACGGGAGGGCAGCAGCAACTCTTGGTAGAAATGTTGAAGAGCATGGCAAAAGAGCTTACACACCAAAGGAGGCAATGGTCTTCACCAAAGTCAAACAAGAACATGGAGTTTCAATGGACAATACTTCACAGTGAAAACAAGTCCAGTTAGTGTTTTCGGTTGGCCAGGTATTGAGTACTCGCTGTATTTCTGGTCTTTGGTAACAAATGGAAGTGCTCTTGTGCAGCAAAGAAAGCTGTCACATCCCTTAGCGTCTCCCGTCTGCACTGCGATGAGCAATTCTGCCGATGTGTAAGGGCAATATTTATCTTCTGAGCTTCCTGCCCTGTTTCTGAGGCCACTCAGGTTGAGTGAGTATCTGCACGTCTAGACAGTGCATGAACTGAAACTATTAAATCTGTTTGAGGTCTGCCTGGGTTTTCCCTAGCACTGTTAATGAGTACGTTTACAAAACGAGCGCTGCAGATCTTTAGATGTAAAAAATAAAAATGAGATCAATTGCCTACTTCCCAGTGATCAAAGCTGAGACTTCAGCAACATTACTCCCCATGAGCATCCCTAATGACTGCGTGAGGGACAGCCAGTGCAGGACAGACCCCAGCGCTGGGAACTCTGCAGACCTGGGCTGCTTCTTGCTGGGGTGCTCCCTTGGCTCCTGCCGCCAGGTTTCTGCAAAACGAGCTATTACCTTTGTATAGTTGTACCTTCGTATCGGCCTTGAACTAATGGATTAGGAATTCCAGATGTCTGCTTGACACTTGGGTATTTTTTACTGGGCATAGTCTCGCTGTCTCTCATAAATTCCATCCTTGCTGAGGCAAGGTATGTATAATTGAGGAAAAAAATCATCGTAAAAAAATGCTTTTTGAAAAAAAAAAAAAGAGTGCCATTATGAAATGAAACCTGTTTCCGTTCGGCAGAGATGTACTGGCTCTGCTCACCCAGCTGAGGCCAGGAGGGATTTCTTGGTTTTTAAAAGTCCTGTGCAAATTTTAGTTGCGCTTTGGAGAGAAGAGATGGTAAATAAGAATTATCCTTTTTTTAATAGTGCAGTCAGGTTGGCGGTTCCTTAAGCACAGATTTTGCGTGCTCCTCGGTGAGGGATGTTCGTAGCTAAATCAGGACATGCTCGCCAGTGTAGGTAGTAAGTCAGCGCTTCCATCAAAGAATATACATTGCAAAAATTATGAATTGTTAGGATGAGAGTGATGTGTCTCTAAAGACAACTGCTTCATCCATTCTTTTGCTGTTAGAGAGTTCTTTATTCTCTGAAACATACGTATGTTTAAATTGAATACAAACCATATTGCCTTTCAATAAGCAAATGAGCACCCTACTGCAATGCATCTGTGGTTTTGAGCTGATTTAAAACATCACATCTACATTTTGAGAACTTCATTAAACACGTAGTGGCTATTTCCTTGCCTCTCGCGCAGCAATTGTCTTAAGTATTTAAGAAATGGTTTGGTGAAACATTCGTATCTGACAGTCGAACTGTTACTTATTGGCAAAAATTCGTTCCTACTTAAAAAGTTAAGCAAAATCAGTATGTTCACTTCCCTTAGAAATGCACTTTGGCATCATGCGCTTGTCTTCCTGCGTTATCACTCGTTGATCTATTTATGCAGAGACTCGTGTAGGTTGCTTAAAACGCAGCCTTGTTTTTCCAGTTCATTTAGCGAGACAACCTCGCTTGTTCGCGGTATTGACTAAGCAGCGAAGCTCCAGCGTGCCATACTTTAAAAGGGTTGGGTTTGTCGTCCGGATTGCAGCTGCAGTCATTAATTTGTCACTGGGTAATTATTTTGTATGAAAAAATACGGTCATTTTAGAAACCAGAAGAAAATGAATTAGTTCACTAGTGATGGGACTGCGCAATCTGTCGCTGGAGATCCACCCCGAGAAGGCTGTAGTGTTGTGGGTTACCCACTAAGTCGTCGCCACTGGCATGCAAAATAGTTTTGGGGATAGGAAGTTTCTTGATCATGGAAATGTAGTGGTTGGTATAAGCGTGAAATGTTTCATTTAAACTTGAATACCGATGGCACTTCCATAATTTTATCTCTTGTTGCCCTGATAAAAATAATGGTCTGCATATTGCGGGTAAACCTGTTCCTTAATATGCAGAACCTCGTCCGTGCTGTTGGCAGTCACAGCGCCGGCTGCGCCCAGCTCGCCCGCGACGCGGCGGTGCCGTGCGCTTTGGAGTGAGAGTCGGCGCCAGCACGGTTTCCCGACACATAAACCTCAAATTTGATATGTCACTGAGAAGGAATGGGGAAACTTTCTGTGAAAACTGGCCTGATCGTGGGTTCGTAATTAACCTGCCTTCTGTGAACGCCTAACAGAACAGGGATTAAAAATTTTAAAACTCTTTTGGTAGCAGTAGCAAAAGAGCAGGAGAGCCTGCCCGCTGGGGCTGGGAACAGCGCAGCTCCCGTTTAATCCCGCACACTTTAGTGAATTCATCTGGGACCCAGCCAATTTCACAGTCTTAAAATGGATTACCTTGGTTTATATCGCATTTTAGCCTTTCTTTAAGGAGGGGAAAAAAACCCAAAAGATACTGACTGGAGCGCACTGTCATCACATTCGAGGTCGTGACTGATCTGAGTCCACGCGTTAGAGAAGTGCATGTCGTGACCCTTACCACGAGCAAACTCATACCGCCTACTTTCAGTGTACGGGTGTTTCCGCTGTTTCCATTGAAATGCGAGCGGAGAGGATGCATCTCCAGTGATTCAAGCCAAACTTTGGCACGGTAGAACCTAGCAGGGTTAGGACTTCTCTGGTGATGGTAGTGATGAAGATAGATACCCACCGTGCTGCGGGGAGATCGGGGACACGTGTTGCAGCCCCGAATGCTTTTTATTACCAAGTTCCACCAGAAGAAAGAGAATTATTTTTAGAGGTTTTATATTTTATAAGAGGTTTTTATAAGAGGTTTTTACACCTGTCGTCTTAGTAGTGTTCACATTTTTATTCAAACTGTGGAAAATTTTATTTCAAGAAGAGTTCCGAAACAACACAGAAAGCAGTAGCTCAGACAGCTGATATTAAACAGCGATATAATAATCAGAAAACATTAACTTTACTATTGATCCTGGAGCAGAACAGACCTCGAACGCAGAGAAGGGAAGGTGGTGCTGGGGGTGCTGTGGCAGGGTCTGGGAGCAAGCGGTTGCCGGTCCTGGAGTGTCCATGGGGAATGCGGTCAGCGCGAGGCGCAGCCTCTTACGTGGGAGACCCTTCCAGCGCTGTGAGCGGAGTTAGGTGGTGGGTGCAAGTCTTCGTCTACCATTCATGGCAGACCGGTATTCACGTTTTTGGTTTAAATCGTGGAGTGCGGATGCATTCAAAATAATCAGCAATAAAATTGAGGTGTGCGACGCCGTCAGAGCACCTGTTTTGCCTTGCAATGTAACTCAGGAGACTATAAAATCCTGCTGCCCGTAGCATTTGTGGAAAAAGCAGTGTAGAGTAGAGGGGGTTTCCATTTGTCAGGGTTGCTGTCGCACACAGGCTTTCATTTGTNGAAGGGAAGGTGGCGCTGGGGGTGCTGTGGCAGGGTCTGGGAGCAAGCGGTTGCCGGTCCTGGAGTGTCCATGGGGAATGCGGTCAGCGCGAGGCGCAGCCTCTTACGTGGGAGACCCTTCCAGCGCTGTGAGCGGAGTTAGGTGGTGGGTGCAAGTCTTCGTCTACCATTCATGGCAGACCGGTATTCACGTTTTTGGTTTAAATCGTGGAGTGCGGATGCATTCAAAATAATCAGCAATAAAATTGAGGTGTGCGACGCCGTCAGAGCACCTGTTTTGCCTTGCAATGTAACTCAGGAGACTATAAAATCCTGCTGCCCGTAGCATTTGTGGAAAAAGCAGTGTAGAGTAGAGGGGGTTTCCATTTGTCAGGGTTGCTGTCGCACACAGGCTTTCATTTGTAACTACGCCGCTCAGCACTCGAATTAAAGGAAGAGGACAACCTCGTGTGTCTTTCTCTCTGGTGATTGCATGGATTTGGTCACCCTCTACTTGCTTCTGAAGGTGCTGATGTCTGCCGAGACGTTGTCTGTGCATAAGGAACATTTTTCTGTCTCATTAGTAGGTCTGTGGAGAACATTCTGACATTAATGCATTTCAGCTTTGGATTTGGCTTTGGAATTAGTGACCTAGATCCTTCAAATTTTTTGTATTTCAGAGCATCCCTGTACATATCCCCTGGTCGGTCTTTGGACAAGGCCAACACTCCAGTAGTTGCTTTCATTGAACCGTCAGCGATAAAGTGGAGTTCAGTCGTGGGGAGAGCCTGAAGCTCATGAGATAAAGTAGCAAACTCAGATAGCGTAGCGTGCGTCAGGTTAGGAACACAGGCAAATTCAAGGCTTTGTGCCAAAAGGCCGTGAAGCCACGCTTGTTGAATTGCCTTGACGTTTCCTTGTGTGCTTTCACAGCGCGTACAGAAATGGTCCCAAACGTCACTCAGAGTGTTTCTACGCTCCTGACAGTTTATTCACCCAGAGGACACGGACTTTTGCACCTCACCTTCAAGCTCTGGTTTCACGGAGCGCGCGCGCTCAGTTTTGACTGGGTGGCTGTGGGCATTTTTGTGCTTTGCCATGCCAGCTCCTAAGTGGGTGGCAGCAGTGGCTTCACCTGCAGCTCCTGGTGCAGCTCCCGGTGCAGCTCCGTGCCAGCAGCCTGCCGCTGCTCCGAACAGTCCTGGTGCCATCTGGGCATCACGTGGAGGTGTTTCTCTTCCATAGTTTGTTTTTCACCAAAGACGGGTTCAGGTAGCTTTTTGCGAATGATAACAGTTGGTGAGTCCCGAGTTGCGCAAACATTCAAGCAGCGATAAGCGAGTGCTTCCTGCTCTGATGTTTACTGTCAGCAGGATGAAAGCAAATGAAACAAGTGAGACTTTCCCGGAGCAGACGTGATGGGTCTGTGGCTCTGATCTCCGTGGTGGCTGCTCCGCTCCTCGGCAGGCGATAGCCCCGTTCCATGCACCGCCGGCGGTGATGCAGCCACGGTGACCTAGAAAACGAACAACTCCACTTTAAAGAAGTAATAAAAAGTCAGCCGGTACCTGTAAACCAGAGAATGACTTGTTCAACCTTGTTATTGGAAAGATTAAAGTTCCTACCTTTCCTTTATTTTCAGCCTACAGATGTCTGCGGTGCCAGTCAGTTGGTAATGAGAAAGTCTCTTCAAACAGCCCGGAGCAGGTCGCTTCTCTCTACGTTTCCTTCTGGTCACCGTTTGGCTTTATTGTATTTTTAACTTCTGGTTTCATTCAGCAGCAGACAGGGTCAGACGTATTCAAATACATATTATGTGCTCGTGAAAGGGATTTCTGTGAAGGTTTCACGATGACCGGCTGCAAAACAGAGCGCATAATTTTGTGTCCGTGCCGTAGCAGTTCTCATACCCGTGCGTGTACAGGTATGCGTCAAATTTGCCACAAAGGAAGATGTGACTGGGGATAAATTTTATTGCCTTTCTGATTAAAGAGTCAGACCTATTGTAAATACAGAGTTCCCTTCTTGTCCCTGTGTTTAAGGTCGTTAAAAGCAAAGAAAAAACAACGAGCTTCCAGCCNTCAAATTTGCCACAAAGGAAGGTGTGACTGGGGATAAATTTTATTGCCTTTCTGATTAAAGAGTCAGACCTATTGTAAATACAGAGTTCCCTTCTTGTCCCTGTGTTTAAGGTCGTTAAAAGCAAAGAAAAAACAACGAGCTTCCAGCCGTGAAATATCCTAAATTACCGTTTACTTAGCAAATGGACTGAAATGTCCCAATTCGTGTCTTAAAAGGTGTTTCGTTATCATTCATTTGTATGGAAAAACAGAAGGCAGTGTATTTTATCTTCCGGTTAACAAGTTTTTAGGAGATATTTGTGCTGTATTTTGATTTTACTCTGATAAAAATGACCTCTCTGTTTTCCTGGGTTACCGCTTCCCACCCTGAATACGTATTAAAGCAGGACTTAGCTGTTGCATCATCCAGCTTCCAGCTTCTGCGTGCCAGCTTTCCTTAAACTGTTGCCATCTCTTTCTGCTTCGAATATCAGGCCGTCGGTTTGGATCACGGACAGATGTTTCTGACACTTTTAACCACTCGTGCATCAACGTGTGGGCCGCAAAAACTGCGCCTGTAACATTCTGCGTCTTTGGACTCCAAGCTCCTGATTACTAAAGACTCAGAGACTTTTAGTTTCTTAAAAAAGGAAGAAAAGAGAGAATTTTTTTTTTTAATGCTTTTGCATGTACCAAATAAAACCAATTACACAAAATAAGTGAAATGAATGGTAGGAGCAAAGAGCGAGTGATTGTTAATGTAATCCTGCAAGAAGAAAGTCAATTACATGCCTGCGATTGTTCTTGTGGATTAGAAGTTAGCTAATTGAAAAAGGTTGTGCTTGCTGTTAAATGTGCTTTAGATACACTCTTTTCCAGGCTGAAAAGAGGGAAAGAAGAGGTTTACAGCGTAGCTGCCGTTCCCATGTGTCCCCCGGTGAAGGGGACGGCACCCGGTGGCGGGGGCAGCTCCTGCCCAGCGGAGGTGGGGCCGGGTGCTCCTCCGGCAAACATCTCCAGCCCCGTAACGGTGTCCAGCCTCGCTCACGGCACTTTGGCTCCGGTCCGGCCCCCAGCAGGCAAACCTCACAGTGTGCTCGCACTGGCCTGGGTTTGACCTCTCGCTCCCTGTTGCCTCAAGAGAGCCGGCGTCCGCGTTTGCCGGAGAGCGGAGAGCAGGTACCAGCTCAGCGCAGAAACAAGTGTGAGGTCATGGCGTTTCCCCTGATGGCACGCGAAAATACTAAAAAAGAAAAGAGATGTCATCAAGAGCAGTATTACGTGAGGCACGGCGGAAAATAAACTGATGACGAGCGGGGCAGAAGATGCTTTGCAGCTGGCCTTGTTGGTTTTGCCTGAATTACGGGCGTTTGTCGCTGTGGGTCATTTCAGGGCCGTAAATATCCTTTGAAATGAAGAGGACACGGGAGCCACCTACGTGGTGAGGTTTGCGTTCAAAACCCGACAGCTCTGATTATATCGCTGGGCAAAATTGTTAAAGAGGAGGAGGCGCTGGATTTCCGCAGCAGAAATAAGGCAAACGCTAAGGGGGAGTTTTCCCTGTGAGGTGTGCAGGTGAAAGAAGCATTAGCCCATGAACTGAACGGTGCTATTTTTTTATATATATTTATATATCACTGCTAAAGAAAACTCTTTTTTTATTAAGGAAAATCAATAGTCATTGCTGTTATAAATTGTAAAGAAATGACTTTAAAGACGACTGCAGTTTTTTGTAGGAGTACGCAGTAGATTAATTTACATTGCGTTCAGTTGTCGTTAATTAAAGAGATGCTTGCCTGACTTTTTGAGTCCATGACGAAATTTATGGTCGCAATCAATAGGCCAAGTACAATGGACTAAGGACGTGTTTATTTTTTATAAACATAACTATGCATATAGGCAGTCAATATTTAATCATCCCATAGGGTTAGTTTCTCAAGAAATCTATATGTTCCAGTCTTTAAGAGAATGTAGTGTTTCTCAGCAAGGGCGAAAAATAAATACCCTTTTATTGACGGCGTAGAGGGGACGGGTTCAGCCTGCTGCAATAAAACGCTGCCACACTTTTACAGTCCCCTTTCTCTGACGTCAGGGAAATACATTTTGCTTTTCTCTCAGCTTTAGGGAACAAAGATTCCTAAATAGCCAAAGGTAGCCAAGAAAAAAGGAGTCCCTGCGAAGCCGCCTGCGCTCTGCATTGGCTGAACGTAGGAATGCTCTGCTAAAGTAATGGCAGGTCGGGCACATGCTAATGCTAACAAATGCTCCCAGGGCTAATGTGATTTTTCCTCGGTGCTTTGCAAGGATTCATAAACCATTGGAAAACTGCTGTTTCAGCTTGGTCAAAGTAAATTTCCCAAAATGTGTTTCATCCTTATCTTTGCAAGGCAAATGGCTTTGATGGTAAGCGTTTTTCTCCTTCAAAAATTCTTTTTCAAGCAAATCCTAATTCTTACTAATTTTAAAGCTCTGGACACGTGAATTAACGGGCAGGCAGGTGCTTTGCTGTTGTGTCTGCCTGTGTATTCTCTCTTCGAAGCATCGGTCTTGAACACCAAAAGGCACGGTCTGAATGTTAGGGCGAGGCTGCACGGGTGATCTTGAGGACGTGGGTGATGTGGATTTGGCTCCTTGCCGGTCAGGGGAGCCGGAGGAGATGCCCAGGGCACGGGCTGGGTTGTTCTTGGTGCTTTGACGTCAAGCAGCGGGTGACCAAGAGCTTTGGGTGCCTCCTGCACGAGGTCTGGCTCTGCAGTTTCGTGCTGGGAGTTTGAACCGCCCTAGGGCGTTGTAGGAATCTAAATCCCATTTTTAGGGTGTCTCGGGCATTTTCAGTGTTGGGTGCCTCAGCATCGTGCAGACCTTTAAAAATATTGTGCTAGAAAACCCTTGTTCCTCCAGCTGACTGCATGGCTCTCCGGCTCCGTATAGATCTGACCTTCATCATCCCATCAGCAAGCAGACGAGCTCAACTGCTACTCTTACTTTCGACAGTTTTGATATTTGTCAGCCAAGGGTGCCGTTGGTGTTTCACACCAGGGTTGGGCAGCGGTTCCGCGGTGGTGCCCAGGCTGCTGGCAGGGGTCTGACGGGGATGTCCCCGGCTCCGCGAGCGATGCCTCCATGCAGCCGCTTGACTTCCAGTGCGGCTGTCAGGTTTATTTTCCCAATGGAAAGAGGGGGTTGAAAGCTGAATGTGGCGAAAACTATGCGGGTGCTGGTTTCTTTATTTATTTGTTCAACAGCTGAGCTGAAAATCAGGCAAGGGGATGTTTTGTGTCAAACCTAGTCACAATTTCGAGATTTTTTTTTTCGGTTCTCCATGATAGAAATGAGAATTAGAACTGAACTGGTGTTGTTGGCAAGGCAGAAAGATGTGTATTGCTTGCTGTGGAGAAATACCAATATCCAGTGCTGGCTCAGGGTGCGTAATACTGAAATGAAAAATCAAATTGTTTTGCTTTCAGAATGAATAAAATAATTGAGCTTCTTTATTGCATTTGTTTGGGCGGTTGTAGAAAAGGACGGTAGCGCAAGGCAGCAACGGAATTTGATACAAGTTCGTGACTAGTTTTGGTGATTGTAAACTTTAAACATGAAGTAGTAATCATCGTGTTTGATGATGTCTCTGTTTCCGTATTCCCTTGTCCAAAGGCCAGGTGTCACAGGGAATATTTTTACAGTAGCCCACCGTAAGGAATCCAGAGTAGCTCTAGGCAAATTCGAACAACTGCCAGAAAGTCGGTATGAGCTCACACGCCTGGCAGCACAGTGTTGTAACGCAGCACTCGCCAACGTCAGTGACAAACAACATGTTGGCGTAAGGCGTGTGGCTTAAAAAGCACCAATTTCAAAAAAAAAAAAAAAGTTGAAAATTATTTCATTTTCAGAGTTATTATTTCATTTTCAGAGTTTTATGTTTCTCTGATTCTTAATTTTTGTGATAGGGGCAGACACAACCATGAAATTTTGTCTCGTAGTATACAGCTCGCTTTTGGGACATGGTCGATTGTTTTAATATTCCTTGTGAAGGTTGCTTGTATTCAGCTTGATAGTTTGATTTTGAAAAAGTAAAATGGAACAAATGTTGGAATCCGTCGCAGAGAACAAACAACAACAATTACAGTGGAAGTAAGATCAGGGGATTTTCCCTTCGAAGGACCAGCAGCCTTCGTGAGGTCTGCAGAGCAGTTTCTGCTCCAGTATATTAGCATCACTTAAAGCTTTTGGGGAGCCGCTCGGGCAAAATAAAAAAAAAAATTGTAGACCTTGGGTTTCTGTTGTAGGTCAAATTAGATGCATATAAATTTGCTCCCCGCCTGTGAATTCTACAAATTGCTGCTTATCATGTTCATTTTGAAATCAAGTACGTATTGCAGGTAACAGACTTGGTCTTCACTGTAAAGCTTTCGAGAAACTGTGCCAGGAGCTGCGCTAGCACTGCCTATGAAGATACGGTGAGTTCAGCTCCTACCACGGTTTGGTATGGTCAGAAATATTGGGTAGAATGGAGATTCTCAGGAATTTATTTTTTGTTTCCCCCCAGCAGGGGTGTGCGAATGGCGAAGTTTCTCTTGGAGAAGAACATTCTCGCTTACCTTGGTCATTTTTTGCATTTATAGACAGACTTGTAGGACAAAATTTTAAAATAGCCACATTGGCTTCAGAAAGTTTAGAAGTTGTGTTTAAGAAACACAAACCCTGAAATACTCGCACATTCGAAATAAATAGAAGGTTATTTTATTTGACTGGCTAGGTAACTTGGTAAATGTACAGGGGCTTGTTTCCACTTTCTCCCCTCAGAGCAGCGGCTTTTCTCTGGAAGCACTTCGCAGTTCGACCGTGCTAGGCATGGTGAGCATCCCTCCACACGGGTCCAGCGAGATCCATATGGACAAATTCCCCGTGTGCTGCTTTAAGAATACAGTCAAACTCTTATCGTAACTGTCCTTAATATCTTCTCTGCAGCACACTCAGCACTTGGCTCCCAAGGAAAATGGTCTACTCGAGACAAGGCTTCTCCATTGCCGGGAGGGCTCCCTGACAGCCCGTGAAGGTGCGCGGTGCCTTGCGCGTTATTCAACTTCTATGAAAGGTCCCAGTGCCCCTTCTGCTTGTTTCTGCCATGTTTTAAATAATCTGTGAGCGTTTGACGCAGGTCAGAATTCAGTGGCCGCTTTACCAGGCGTACATGAGAAGCAGAGCCTTGTCCTCGCACCTTCACGCACTTTTCCACACGTTGCGTTGACCGTACGCAGCGTTTGTCTCTTTTCTCCCGAGCACTCGGGTTTCAGCGGCGCTCGGAAGGTTTCTTTGAGATGGGAGCAGGAGAGGTGCGTGTGGCGTAGAAGCATGGCTGCTGGTGGGCAGAGCGGAGGACGGGAGGAGCGGTTGCCCTAATGCGTGCTGGTGTTTGCTTCGCGAGCTGCGGGATGTCGAAATAACACGCTGCAGAACCTGGGTGGAGCACGTATCCGTGGCACGTTCTTATTCGTGGCTGTCTAAAGAAAAGAGGAGGAGGAAAGATTGAATTTCTGTTAAACAACCCGGACGATGGCTTTCATCATCCCTTTTGTTGATCTCGGTACTTAGGTACAAAGAGCTGGCATCTAACAGAATCTGCCAAACTGAAATTTTCCATGAGCTCCACTGGGATGATCTTTTAAAGATAGATATAAAAGTACATATTTCCAGTATCTTTATTACGTTTAATAACATTTTGTAGTGTAGTGGCCTTGGGAAACCACTAAGAGAGGAATGCCCCACCGTTCCAGGCTGTGCACAAAGTTGCGGTGGACATTTCGTTAGTGTCGTGTTAGGAAGCGGGTCGTTTTAACGCTTGCGACAGGGAAAAGATGGTGCTACTTGAGGCAGACGCTCAGGTGGTGCCGCTCGGGGCAGACACCGTAGGTTGCGTCTCAGGGCTCGGCACCTCGCAGCTCCCAGCCCCGCGCGGGCGTGCGCAGGCTCCTCAGCGGTGCACTTACCTCTTGTCGTGCTCTGGACCCACGCATCCATCCAAAAGCTTTCTGGTACAAAAGCTGGGTTTGAAAGGCAGACGGCCACCCTGTGCGCGTGCAGAATTTGTATTAAACAGCATACCTCCGTATGCAGCGTGGTGTTTCCTGGCGGTAACTTGTTTTCGCATTTCTAACCTAATCTGAGATTTTATCCCTAGCATTTCTCCTATGCGTGAGTTAACCCCTGCCAGCCCTGAAGAGCCACCTGAGCCTGTAGCATGGCTTATCTACCACGGGCAAGAGCAGAAGCCCTGAAATAACGCCTCAGATGCGCTCTTTGTTGGTCTAACTCAAGCCCTGCAAGGCTCAAGGCGCAGTAAAACACACGCTGACTTTTGTGGCAGCAAAGCGAAGCTGGTGTCTAGAGTTGTTCCATCTTCCCAACTTTCTTAAGAATTCTTCTTGCTTTTTTGCTTCGCAGACCGAGTTTTATTTGATGGGCGTACAGCTGTGCTTGTGTAACGTGCTTTAACGATAGAAGTATTGACATCGCTCTCCCACTGCTGTAAATTTAAAGCTTGAAGTCGGTTAATACTGCTGCAGATGTAGTTTACTTGGATGAAATGTGGTAGATTTAGTACTCGATTTCAGTGTGTATTTTTATTGCATCGGCATATTGAAGTTTTGGAATAAAAGGTTTTCTGTCTCTAGTAAAGTCCATATTGGTGAACACGCAATAGGTAAGAACTCGGGCGCGCTGACAGGTGTAGGAAGCTTGGTGGAACATCTCATTTTAGCAGCACGGCACCTGTACAGTTGTCTGGGAATGCGTGGTAAATATTTAATGATTATTCCTTTGTTTTCTGCGGATAGCGTCTGTGATAAGGCAGAGTATCTGCAAGTAATGTTGTGATATCAAGTCACTCTGCTGCCCAGAATGAGTATGATTTCTGGTTATCTGTAAACTAGTTAAAGTAACGTGAGAGACAACGTGGCGCTCTCTTCTTGTGACGCCTTCTTCTTAATTAGATTTTTTTTTCCTTTTCTTTTCTTGGTAAGGCCTATAAATAAAAGAAACTATGGATTTTGATGTTGAAAACACTGTGCAGTCTATAAAGCACAAAAATCTATACTTTGTGCTTTTTTTTAATAAAACAGCCTCTTGTTTGCTCCTGTTGACTTTCATTGCTCTCTGAAATCCATCCGTCTTTGAGGCGACAAGGGTTGTTGATAATTATGCACTAAGGCCGTTAACGGCCAGCCTATTTCTTTCTTGCTCATCAACAAAAGCGGTAAGTGCTTGGAAATCAAACTGCATTTCAGTTCTTCAGCATGCTCTCATTAGCTTCAAATGATGCCCCAAATGGCAGCTGTGAAACCTCATCGCCTCTAACGAGGAGGCAGCACCCAGCCCACGGAGACGCAGCTGTCCCAGCCTGATGTGCGCGGTGGCAGGAGAGCCGTCTGCCGCTGCAGTTGGCCAATATTATCTTAAAATTGTGGAGAGAATGGGGCTGCTAGACACGAGGAGCCCATTTACCTGGTTGGGTTTGAAGGGATAGCATTTGAGAGCTAGTAAATTGAGCCTCAGGAAGGTGAGGACGTGAACTGAAATGAGCAGCTTTTTCTTTTTAAGGAAGAAGAAGGTTGTTTAACATTTCAACAGGTGGATTTGAAATACAGGGGCAGGTTCGCAAAGGAATTGAAGCTCCTAAAGATGCAAGAATTCGGTGAGATTTTGAAAAACGCCGCAGCATCCGCTTGGATGCTTGAGTGCTCGCACACCACCACAAACCGGGCGCTTGGTCCCTTGCTGTAGCCTCCGCCTGGTGAGCGTCGGAAATTCCTCCCGAAATGAACTAACGCTGCGCTTTTCCTGCATGCCCCAAACTTCCGAGTGCTGCACGGCGCCTGCAGCCGTTGAGCTGCCCGAGGTTTGGTGCGGGACCTGCGCGGGCAGAGGAGCGCAGGCAGATGGCAGGCAGGGGCGGCCTCTGGGTAAAATGGGTTTGCAAGCTGTGATCTCACGTATCCGTTACAGAAATGCTCAGTAATGGGTTATTTCAGGGAGGCTCGTGCTCTTACTGTGTCTCTCGTCCTCCTGGGTTGTTTGAAGGTTAAAGAAGGCACCCGGGGTAGCGCAGGTCTGCGTGTGCTCCCGTTTATTTCTAAAGTGAAGACAACATCTATCCCAAAAGCTCTGACATTTGCATCCTTCTTTTGATTTTAGGCTGGACAACAGCGTTGGTGGGAACAGGAAATTACAGTGAATGGAAATATTCAAAAGGGAGAATTAATTACCTACAACCTAACTGAGCTGATCAAGCCAGAGGCGTATGAAGTCCGTCTAACGCCCATCACCAGATTTGGGGAGGGGGACTCAACTATTCGGGTCATCAAGTATAGTGGTAAGAAGATCTTCATGTACAAGCAAATGCGTTGCGGTACATTCTGCACAGTTCGGTCCGTACAGGGTGTGGCTGCAGTCTGTGAACTGATTGCCAGTCCTGCATGTAATGCCGCAAGGGACGAGTGTGGGCTTCCAGGATGGAGGGTTCTGGGTAGAACGGGGTAGAAATGAAAGTCTCAGCATCTGGGAAGTTTCGCAATTTAAAAAAAAAAAAAGTGTATAATTTCTGAACAGCTAAAATGCAAAATCATATCGAAGTTTCTGCGAAATAAAGGAAAAAAATAGAACAAATTGGTGTTATCTTCCTGAAATAGCTCATTGCAAGAGTTTGTTCTTCCTCTGAACGCTTTGAAGGGCAATGAGTTTTGAAGAAAAATCTACAAAACAAATAATATTCTGAAGGTGTCAAATCAGTGTTTTGATATCATCAAAACACTTTTTTTTTCCCCTTGAATGAGCACTTTTTGATAAGTTTTTATTTGAATGTGAATGGTTTAAGAAAAAAAAAGAAACAAAACACATTACCGCTTCTGATCTTATGCAAGTGGAAAAGGGCATTTATATATTTTCCTTTAAAAGGTCATGCCATGACAAAGATTTGTCCATTTTAATCTAACAAGAAAACTACAGTAGTCTTACATCCTTCCATTCAGTCTCCCAGCATTACCAGGAATTAGTTCCTAGAGCTCTGAAGAATCCCTCAAAATACCTTTCTTGGGGTACTTATTTAATGAATAACTGATCACCTTTTTGTTTTTCTTCTGTAAAAATTACAACGAATGGGCAAGAGGTACCTTGGAGAGAAGGTGGCTCTACTAAAGATATCATTGCGCGGTTTGCAATGGGAACCCGATGTGCTGAGTGGAAACGTTTTGTAATTGAAAAAGGGGAACGTGTGTCAGGGGGAGGTATTTGTAAATGTGGAATCATGAAAATATGAGTTTATTATCATTTGGGGATAGACTTCTTAGCAGGGCCTGCAGCGACAGGACAAGGGGTGATGGTTTTAGACTAAAAGAGGGGAGATTCAGACTGGATGTAAGGAAGAAATCNAGGTACCTTGGAGAGAAGGTGGCTCTACTAAAGATATCATTGCGCGGTTTGCAATGGGAACCCGATGTGCTGAGTGGAAACGTTTTGTAATTGAAAAAGGGGAACGTGTGCCAGGGGGAGGTATTTGTAAATGTGGAATCATGAAA
>VZSC01002966.1:7471-25029 GCA_013398225.1 Steatornis caripensis
CCCACCTCGGCCCAGACCGCAGGCACCAGCCGTTGCAGGCCTTTCCACGGTGGCTTCCCAGCCGGGGATCCCGCCATCGTCCTTTCATCCATCCCAGCAAACGCTTCGCCTTGTGCGCTGGGGAGCTGATGCCCTGCACCGGCTGGGAAACGTGCGTGAGGCAAGCTAAGAAAGACGAGCCCTGAAAAGTCTGGTTTGCTTCAAGGCACCAAAGGCTCGCCCCTCACGTGCCTGTCCCCTGGGCGCTTGACTGCGAAGCCCGGCCGGAGACACAGCCAACGGCAGTGCATCCTTCCAGAGGGATAACCCCGAAGGGGCTGACCCAGGAGCCCACCCCGGCAGCGGCAGCCCTGCCGGGAACACGCTCTTCCACGGAGAAAATTTTCTCCAAAAAGTTGGAACATCACCCCCTGCCCCCTGTCTCCGCAGCTCAGCTCAGCCTACGGCTTGGCCGAAAAGCCAGGCATCCACTCAGCACAAGGGAAATCTGCAAACGGGAAGATGGGGTCCATTGAGGATGCAGAGGGGCCACAGGAGACCCTCTCAGAGCTCGCTGTGCCAGCCAGCACCCATCCGCATGCCCAAAGGGCTTGTCCTCACCATGGGTTTTGCGGTGACATCCACAAGCGTTTTTGAAGCGTTGTTGGTTGCCTGCTTGCCCACCTCTCCCCTCGCCGTCATTTATTTGTTCAGCCTCTAGAAACAGGTGAATAATTTGGAAATCTGTTTTGATTTAATTACACGCTCGAAAAAGCATGTTTGTGAGCCATTTACTTCAGCAATTGCTTGGGCCCATCAACTGCTCACCCTGTCTTAACTGATTTTTACCCTAGGCTATCAAAGTGCTTTACACGTGTTCATAAACTGAGTCCTATTCAATACGCGCTGTAGTTCGTAGCGGGAAAACAAGGGCAGTGAAGTTACATGGTGACTCCAAGGTCATGAGAGAAGTCTGCAGGAGAGCCTAGAACTGAGTACAGGTTTCCTGGTGCCCCGGTTTCCTAGGGCGCTGGGAGTAATTGTCATTGACCCGCTTTTCTACCGCAACCTCCTTTTGTCTTTCAGCAGCGAGGCTCCAAGCCTGCAGCCACTCGCACATGAAGCACCCATCAAGGGCAACACCACCGGCAGCAGGGGCACATCCACGCAGGCACCTTACGCCTCATCCCTGCAGGGTACCTGCCAAGTTCTCTGTTGCTTGTTGGGAAACCCCCAAATTTTCCCATGATAAGGCATTGTAGCCGAGGCAGGCAATCAGTAAAGAGTTTAGGTTTTGTTGCAGGGTATCTTCTTGTGGGTGTGACGATAGCATAGGTTTCCATCGAGGAAGCCATGCTGGCACAAGTTACAGTTTATTATTTCAATAGCTCGGCTCTGACAGACAAACGGGGAGTTGTGGGGTTTTTAAATACCCGTCTCTTCTGTCTTGTATGAAAAGAATTACAGGATGATTTTCTCATCTGTATGGCTGCAGCTCTGAGCTGTTTGCTCTCTTTGGTTGCAGGAGACAGTCTTGTTTACTTCCCTCCTTCCCCAGCCAAAAAGGTTTTGCTCCCTGTTGTGTAGTTACAATGCACCCCACAGAGCAGGTCCTCGCTGCCGGAGCTCTCTGCTCTCTATTGGGAAAGCTGCTGCGGCACTGTCTTTAGGGAATGGGAAGAGGGGAGGCACAGGCTGAAGCTGCCACTCCAGCAAAGGAAAGCTGGATCATTTACCGAGCAATGTCAAGGTGAAGGGAAGGGACACCTTTTTGCCTTCAGGAGGTCACAGCCTGCAGAGAGTACGATAAAAGCGCAGAGGATGGCACACATCAGAGCTGCTTCTCTGTACCTGGGGTTATTTTTTGTTATACCTCTTCTGAGAACACTTCATGGGCTGCAAAGGGAGGCACAGCCTTGGAAGCAGGCACTTCAGCAGATCTTTTTGGGGGTCCTGTAGTCACTGAAGATTTCCCCTGAGTGAAGTCAAAGGGCCTCGTGTTGAGAAACAGAGCTTTCCTCCTAAAACAAGAAAAGAGCTGGCTGTGCTTCTAGCTGTCCTGTTACACAGAAAAAGCCTGAAAACCTGAGCTGAACACAGCTCCATGGTCAGACATCAGAAAGCAAATGGCGTGATTTTTGAGATGATCTGAGGGATCTCTTGGGCTGGATTCTCAATTAATGACCAATGACAGCTGGCATCCCCATGTCATGTCCGAGCGGGATTGCCCAGAGTGCTGGTGTCACTCATGAAGCCATTAGTCTGTGGTTTGGGAAGTCTGAGTGCTGTGCTCCTCAGCGGCAGCATGGCTTTCAAGGACTCCCTTTGCTCTTGCTGCATCTTGCCCTCTGTCTGTTAAGAGAGCAAACTCTTTGGGCAGAGATTGTTTCTGGTTTTGCCTTAGCTCAGTGCTCAGATCAGTGGGGTTGTGGTCTCAGGTGGCTACTGCAATGCAGACCATGACTGCCAGGAAAAGGGCAAAGATGAAGAAAAGCAGAGGAGTCAGGAAAGCGATTCTGCTTTTTGATGGTCAATGTGCACAACTGATGGAGCCTTGCTCCCCTGCAAAGCCCATGATCCTATGACCATCTGGGAGATGTCCCTTTCCTGGCTCTTACAGGAGAAGGGGACCACAGTCAGACATTCTTCAGTTTAGAGTTTCAGCCTCAAAAAGGCTGGAAGAACTAAATGTGGCTGCGAGAGAAGTGTACAGATGGGGTTTGGGGAAAAGAAAAGAGTGCTAAAGCCTCTGCCCTGCCACTGAGGACTCCTAAGATGGGTGAAAATCAGTGTGCTGGGGCAGGGTGACACAATGGGGCAACAGAGGAGAGAGTTGTTATTGCCCCTCTGCTTTGCATGGCTTGCAGGGAGCAAGGAGAAGGGCAAAAAAACCCTGCACCAAATGCCAGTGGTGGCTGTGTGTGACAAAGGCGGGTGGGTATCTGGGTGGGAGCACGGAGGGGCTGCACGAACCCAGCAAGCGGTAAAGCCGTCCCCTGTGTCACAGCGGTCAGGTTCAGATCAGTGTCCCACAGGACACGGTTGAGTGGGTCCACGTGCCTGGGCAAGCAGGGAACGCCAGGGCTCGGCTCCTCTGGAGACGAAGAGCAGCGCCTGGAAGTCTGAGCGAGTGGCCGTTATGGACAGAAATTGTGGAAAACAGAAACACGCAAACATGAGAGAGACGGGCCAGATGGGGGAAATACAGATGAATTAATGCACAGGGAAGGGAAAAGGAAAAACACACAGGCATGCTGCACTCCAGCCAGCTCTTCAGCAGCAGCAGCGGTGCTGCGTGCCATTGCTGTGTGATGAGTGAATGGGAAGACCTGCTCTGCTCGGTGCAAGTTATTGCTGCTTCATGCCTTTGTAATTCTCTCTGGCCTCAAAACCTCCCTGATAGGAAGTCCTCTGTTTGTGTTTTATGTCCCATTACCAGCGTCGCTGCTCAGGGCCAGAGCTTTCCTGCCATTCCTACTGAGCTTGTTGCAGGCCTGGAGCCTCATTTCTGGAGGTGATCCTGCATTAGTGGTTTTTACATTGAAATCAAGCAGATTTCTTCCTAAGTTGGTGTCGTTTGAAGTGCCTAGGTGCATTAATTATTCCCTGAAAGACTGTAACAGTTTTTATCTTAGATCCAGTTGCCGGGAATGTATTTAGGAACATATGCTGAAATCACCACATACCTGAAGTTTACCATAACTAACTAGTCACAGATGTGCTATTAAACCAGTGCTTATTTTTTCCTCTTGTCTATCCTATATGGCATGTTACAGCCACGATATATTAAGCTTTCTTAGAACAGATGCTAGTCATAAACAAAGCAGCTATTACCCTTTTGCAAGAAAACATGTCACATTACCCATCTCGCCAGTAATCACCTGTTTATAGAATTGGCACCTCTTTTTAGTTTGAAATAGAGGAGCTTCAGATATTTTACAGCTACATCAAGGGAAACACTAAGCATTGCCATGGAGAGGGGATGTTTTCATTTGCCAGTTCTTTGGTGCTTCTTTAGCTGTATTTTGATCTGATATTTGGGGATGCATTTCTTGAACTACTTTATCACTTCCTAAGCATCCCAAAGAAGCAGATGGAGTGGGTGTGGGCCTATACTGAACAGAGGGAAATAGTTCACGGTGCTGCATGGTGACCATTCTGCAAGGACGATTTACTGCACAGCAGTCAGTGTCTGCACAAGGTGTTGGGCCACAGGCTGCTGGGGAGGAGTAATGGTTCAGTGCAGTAATGGAGCATATTCTGCTTTAATGTAAGCGCTCAGCTATCATCTCTATTAGATGTACCTCAGAGAGCTAAAGTATGACACATGAACGTGTGCTGGAGGGAGGAAAAAAGGCTAAAAAATAAAAGAATAGTTAACATGGAGGAAGCATACACACATACTGTGTGTGTGTGAAGACACCCGAATGTTGTGAAGAGTGCCAAAAAGCCTGAGGTGTGGCACACAAATTACCCTTCAGAATTTAGCTGTTTTACATTTCGGAAAATTAGGTAGTGCTCCCAAAACTTTTGAAGTTTGCTTTGCACTTTTTGAAGTGTTAAGTATTGTTAACATAATCCTTACAGCTTTTCATTCAAGGACTTGGCTCAGGGTACTCTGCAAGTATTAATGAGCTTCTCATCATAACACCCAGGAGAGACGGGAAGTTATCACAGTAATTACTCCCGTCACCCAGCTGAGGAACAGAACAGTTAGGCCACATTTTTCAGGAGTGTTTTCTGACCAAAATATTTGTACAGTCGTCCAGCTGAAAAGCTCTCGAGAAGTGTTTGGAGCTCCAGCTGGCCTCCCAGCAAGGCGTCAGGACTGGGGATGGAGAAGGTCATCCCTAAAGGTAGGGGAAGATGAAAGAGGAATAGTTACGCAGTAGCAAAGCATATTGGTGCTGCACCTGTCCTATTTCTCCTAGTTTAAAATTTGGATGCTTACTACTCTAGAGAAGGCTAAACCCTGCATTCGCTTAGTAAAGTAATACAGGTTTGATGCATTAAGTAAAAGAGCATATGAACGGTACAATACAGATGTTATTGCAGCTCCGTCGACCTCCACAAAGGTATGTACAAAGTCCAAGCTGTGATGGCCGCACTGTCATTTCTGCTAGTGATGTGAATTTCACTCGTTAAGGAGCGAAGTCTTACAGGCACTGGGAAGCGAGGTGTCAGCTGAGAGGTGGGAAAGGGTCTTTTTCCAAGCACAGGCAAGGTTTTAGCTTGATTTTTCTAATTAAAAAGAAGGGGTTAGCAAGAACTATGGATCCCATTAACATCACTGTGTGGACTAGTGTTGGTGGTAAACACACTTCAGGTTTATAAGGGACAAACAAAAATATGGCAAAAGAACCTATAGGTAGAGCAGTAATATCAAGGAATAGAGTCTGGAGGTGTTGCACTCTTCAAAGCTTTGGCCAGATGATAATTATTGGGAATTCTGGAGTCAGTTACTGGCTTCCCCCAGCCCTAGTCCCTGCCATTTAGAGGGGCATAGAGGTGCGGAGGGACCTGTGCACAGCCAGGCAGGGGTATGCAGCGGGACAGGGAGTTGGACCAGCTCTAGGCTGTGGGCCTGCTGTTGGCTTGGTAATCCTCCTGCTTGCCTTCAGAAGGCAGGAGATAAGCACAGTTTCAAAACTGAGAGGCCATCCTTCCCACAGCACTTGCTGTGCTTTGAGCAGCGTGGCTTTGGGTACTGCTTGCGCTGAGCCTCTGCAGCAAGCCCTTTTCCGGGGAGGTCAGGTTCACGCTGGGAAGGTGGGGAGCATCGCTGAAATAGTGCGCTTTCATACAAAACCATGGCGCACAATAAAAAGGCTCTTCTTTTAAATGCTCTGTGGCATAGTTCCTATTAGTTCCATAAGGACTTAAGTAATAGCTGTTTAACTTCATCTCACCAATTTCAGCTTTTAGCTGCGGTAACATTAATTTTTAAATCTTACGTTCCTAAAGGCAGCACTGTGCTTTCTGAAAAACTGCCTCCCTCCTGTAGCTCTACATGAGCTGGTTTTATGAGATCAAGGGGAGAAAACTATCTATAGTAGGTTGTTTGGTTTTTTCTTAAGAGAAGTTGAGCACAGTAGCAAGGGCAGAGCATAAAGGAAGGTTCGTCTGTAATGGGAGTACTCAAAAGTTCAACAAGAGTTTGCAAGACCCCTTCATGCCAGTGCGTTCCCACAAAAAGCCTCACTCAAAAAGCTGAAATTACAGTCCTTCTCTGTTAAAGAGAAAAAATGCGAGAATGGCTTGTAATTTTTGAACCAGAAAAGCTATGTTTATCTTCCAAAGAACAGCCCCTTGAAGATGCTATTGTCATCCAGGGTTAAAGAGCAGGCAGAAATTTCGCAAAGGGACAGGCCCTCGGCGGCTCAACACCCAGCACTAGGCATCTGTCTCCTCGGGTTGGGGGACGCTCCTGTTATCTAGCTGATATATACCAGAGTGTCGCGGCTTTCCGTATCCAAACACATCTTGACACTGGAGATTACACAGATCCCAGAGCTCTGGAGTGAGGCCAGGGATGTGCTCCCACCCTGGAGCAGCTCACCGCTGTGGGAACAGGCAGAGGCAGCATGGAGAATTGTTATCGGAGAGCAACGACATGTCACGGCCATCTCGAATGGGCCAGGAGGTCAAAGGATTATGGCTCAAATCCATTCTTCATAGAAAAATCTTTTTCAAATGCCTGACTTAAAGCTATGGAATCACACAGGGAGTGTGCTGTTATCTGCGGGGGTGGTACAGACCCACCTCTGCTTCAAGTGGGAATCCAAAAAAAGAAAAAGTATAGCTCCGCAGAGCATCCTCGTTGCAAAGAGTCATGCTTGCCAAGCTGTTCTCCTTCCCCCTCACACCCACTGGTGGACAGGTTTAGAGGAGCGAGTGGATGTGTCTTTAGACCCACAGTAATAAACTTGCCTTGAGCATCTATATTTCAGTCTTGAATTTAACTCTTATTTGCTCTCATATTATTTTACAGTAGGGTATGCACTTCTGCAGATTATCTGTTATTATTCTGCTATCCCCATTTCATACCTGCTCTCCACTTGAATTGCTTTTGGAGGGACTGGAGAGGAGACATGTTTTTGGAAAAGTACTTTTGCCAAGAAATTACCTGAACAGCATTACGGAAACACAGTTTTGCTCAATAACCTTTTACATTACAGCAACTGTGCAAAGGATTGCAGCACTACCAACAGCATGTCAGCCTACACCATGAAGGTTTGCAGGTCTGTAGGGTTTCTATTTGGGTTTGAAAGCCATACTAATTATCTCGTAGAATTTGATACTGATATTACAAAGAAATCTTGTTTGGAAGGTAGAGAAGTCCAAGCGCTCATACCAAAACGCTTTTCTTGTCAAGCTGAGTTCTTCCATTTCCCTTCTTCCAGGACCAGAGGGAAAATGGGATGAAGCACCAAAATAATAGAAGATTTTTATTAGGCAAAGCATCATTCAGATTAATCAGAAGGCGTATGTGTGCATTTTACCAGGTTATTTTGGTCTGAGGCCACCTTCTGTACAATTTATGCAGCCCCCAGATTCACTAGAGGGCTTTCACACTCATCAGTGGAAATTGTGCCTCTACTTACACCGTATTTTCTGTGCCTTGGATGTGAAACAGCCACCATGGAAGCCTTAATTTATCACATCCTTTCTGTCGCTGGCTCAACCTTCAGCCCTGATATTTGGGCATACTGCACTGCTGTGATATGGAAGCGTCATGCAGGCTCTCATTAGGAGGCAGGCTGTTTAAAGACCAGGGTGCTGCAGGACATTTATACCATGCACTCTTTAATCGCATCACCACCCTGCCCAAATCCAGTCATCCCTACAGGCAAGTCCCTGCTCTGGATGTCCCACATCCCCCTGCCCAGATGGGAGGGGACCTCACAAGACCTCCCTTCATCTCACAAGTGTGACAAAGACCTGAACCTAGAAGGAGATCCTTCATTCAAGCCATTTTGGAACACCTTGTCTGTCCTCAGGAAGGCTCTGGGAGAAAAGCAGCCAGCATCCCTCCAAATGAACTGCTGTTTGAAGAGAGAGTAAACCCTCCCCTGCATGTGCAACTTATAGTCAGGCAGACAACATCAGAGAAGCCGAGCAGCATCCACTCCAAGGAGAAAGTTAAAATAGAAATGAGCCTTCTTACTTCAGCTCTGCCTTTTGTTGTGCCCTACAGGCAGTGTGCACCTGTGACCGTGTATCCTCCAAAGTCAGAGTACACTTGTCTAAAGTGAAAAAAGGCACACACAGCCTTACCTTTTAATTCCCATCATTTCTAGAAGAGTCTCTGTTCTCCTTCTATTCGACATGAACTTAGTGGTCATGAGCTGCACCACAAACCACTTAGATACTTGACACATCTCTGAAGGGAAGCTGAAGAGTGAGCTCCGAAGCTTAGTGCATAGCTCAGGTCCTTACAAGTGACCACTCCATATTTAAGGAAAGAAGCAAACAATCACTACAGAAACAACTATACTACTGTAAGATGCTGTCCTCCTCTACCAGCCAGGAGCCACCTTCCTCCCTAACAGGGTCAGAGGCACGGACGGTGAGAGATGCGAATCCATTTCAAGCGGTACTAGCCTGGCTAGTTTTCTGGAGCGCACTAGGCTGATGGTTTTGCTGTGAAGCCAGTGAGGAAATCTCTGCTGAGGGGTGTTTCCTTGTAGAAGTGATGAAGGAAACAGCTTGGGGCAATGACACCATAACCCAGTACAGCTGTTTCTGCAGAGATCATTTGTTCACATCCTAGGATGCATTAGAAGAGCAGCTTGGAGTGTTTCTGTTGCTGCTTATCCTGACTGGGCTGTTGTTAATGCAACACTCACTCAATGAAGTGTTTGGGACGAGGTCCAAAAAAGCACTTAGGTGCCTAAATCCAAGACAGCAATTCACAGCTGCCTAAGGACTTAGGTTCCCCCTTTTGTACGCCCCTTCCCAGAACCTCTTTAAAAACCGGAACTTCTGCAATGAGGGTGACTCTAGGTGCTGCCGTCTTAGCTGCGCTTGGCCACCGGATCCTGCCTCCCACCTCTCTGCCATCCAGCCCTGCAGACGAGGTAGCTGTGTTCGGCTCAGATGCTCTGCGGCTGTGCCCTGGGCTCTGAATTCAGCATCCATGGATGCTATTGCTCAAACTGTGGCTGGTGCTGCTCTTCCCAGTTGGTACAGCCACCGTGGAGGAAGTGCTGCTGGCTGGTTCTTTGCAGCCAGAGAGTCATGATGATCATGGTACAAGGGCGAGTTTATGCTGGCGAGGGAAGAGGCTGCCACTAACCTGGCTTGGGTACGTTTTCCTCCACATAGCATTCCCCTTCTCCCACTCCTTAAGAGGCGTCCAGGATAGAAGTGATGAACATACCCATCTCCTGCTGCCCTTGCTGCTGATGGCCTGGTAGGGAGCAATGGAGCCAGGTGGACTCTGCAGTCTGGCAACTGCTGCATGTGTGAAGGAAGCTGAATGGGTCATGGGACGCTAGGCTCAAAGCCACTTATACCACGACCTGTCAATAAGGCAGTACAGGAACAGCTTAAAGTCATTCCTGACATGGTATACAATTTTCCCTTAACCAACTCTTCTACATCGCAGAGTATGTCCGTCCATGTACATCCAGAGCTCAAAATCGTTACAGAAACCTGGTTATCGAACTCCAGAGACTCGCACGGAGCAAGAGAGAGCATAGTTCTTCTTCTGCTACAGCTAATTCACCATGCTTCTGAAAAGCCCCTTACCTCCCAGGAAGCTCTCCGGGTAGGTGACGAGCTGAGGCGCGCGTGCTGGGAAGTCATTACTTGGGGTGGCATCACCCCTTCCTGCAGCCTGAGTATCTGTTTGGGTGACCTGATAGACATCTTTCAACCCCTTTCACGTGTCTTGCCGTGAGATCGTTAAGCTTTGCCAGGTTTTTCCTCTCGTCTGATAAAGCAGTTAGGGGTCCTTGTAAGAGACACTTGCACTTTTCAAACATATGTCTCAGGTAGGGCTCTAAATGCTCAGGCTGTTTTTCTCATTAAGCCCTTCAGATAATGCAGTTTACCTAAATCCATGCTGGAGTGTAAAAGGCTTAATCGATGTAACACATCCACTCCTGATGATGTCAGGGTGCCACTACACCGATCTAACAGATGAACTGATCTGATAGCCAGTAAATTTGGGATGACAAGCAAGGTTTATCATGTTAAACCAGATGCCGTCAGCACCCTTCAGTCCTCCATAAATGCTCTTTTTCTTCATAAAGCTATTACTGAGACATGTAAGGAAAACATGAGATCTGAGCTCCTTCCTGCTCCAGCCTTCTGCTGCTGGCTCCTCTTCCTACAACCAGGAGCAGAGCCTGATGTGGAGGCATGTTTCTGAAATGATTTCAAAGATCAGATTTGGTGTCTTCTCTGCCTACATGTGTCCTCAGCAGGAAAATTGCAGAGCAGCAGAAGAGGGAAGATGAATGCTACTGTGGGATGGAAAATGAATTGTCTGTAGATCTGTCCGTGCGTGTGTGTCTGGCTGAGCCCTGCACTCCAGCCATGCTGCGAGCCGTATTTCAAAGGGACCATCATTCCTTCTCAAATTACTGGTGCTGGCAGAGCAGCAGAGCTGGCAAGTGAGCTTTCAGGAATGTCTTTATCCTTCACAGTCCATATGAAATAGGTCCAAGTAGTAATACTCTTGGAAAGCCAGATACACAGATTTTGCAAAGGTTTGGAGCAGCAAAGCACACTATTAATAAAACAGTCACAGTGCTCTTGGTTTTGTTCTGATTGTGATAATTATGAGCAGAAGTTTTCTTTTGTCTAGGTCAAAGTCTCTGTTGCTTCCAGTTTAGAGCTGTCAGAGGCAGCTGAGGAAGAGGGCTTCATTGAATGGACAGCAGTACTCGATCCAGCAAGTGCCATCAGTCTACTTTAGTAAGTTCAGTGGAGGTGTGAAGGGGAGAGCTTGTCTGAGGACCCACTCTCCCACCCACCGTTAACACTATTGCAGCTCAGAGCAGCTTACCAAAGGTGTTTTGGCTTAGAGAAAAAACCTGATTTTTCTGGATGCATACAAGCATATCCATGACCGTAGACAATGGTAAAAGCTAGCATTACATCAATTGTCATATTTTTTATTTTATTTTATTAATGCTGGCTTATTTTAATGAGGTACCTTCATCAGGGAGAAATAAAGGACATATTCTCAAAATACTGGGAACCAGATACAAAAAAGAAGTTGCTCACAAGTGTCTTTTTTGTCCTCAACCAAATGTTATGAAACAAAGTTGGTGCCCTCTGGCAGTACGAGTCTGCTTAGGAGAGGAGATTTTGCTCTGATAGTTAATAAATTTTCCCTGCACGTTTTTAAAAGGTAAGTCTCAATAGCCACCATCAAGAATCAAAGTCTTCATCATCCAGAGGCCAAAGCACCCACCATTTCACCTCATTTGCAATTTAACAGGTTTATCATTTACACTGTGGTGTCTCTTTTAAAGGAAATCCCGGAGGAATTAACCAATATTAGATTTCAGGTGCAGCACGAAAATGTGCAGCGAAGCATGTTTATGCTAGAGACAGACTTTTGTGCCTAGGTACGCTGCAGTGGGTCGTGCTGAAAAGGGCAGCTTTTCTGCAAAGTTCTGTTAGATCCCCCTCAGCAGGAAACAATTATCTGTAATACCAATTTCCCACAGAATTTCGCAAATTCTTCCCTACAGGGATTTCACCTTTCATTGTTTCCCCTACATGGGACAGAAAATCTAAATGCAGTGGTACAAGATCAGATCTGAGTCATATTTTTTTTTTCAGCCTCTGGCAGCTGAAGGGAATAACCTCACCTGTGACTAGAAGGAGATGGGCAAACAGGGTAAGGGCTGGTGAAGTGACTCCCAAGACGACCTCCGGAGGTCCCTTCCCACCGCACCCATTTCATGGTGTGATGCCCAAAAGGAGAGGGGTGGAGGGTGCAGTTGTGGGGTCCCTGCTTTGGGGGCACTCACGCCTTGGCAGCGCGGCATGCCAGGGTTCCGAAACATCTGTGAGAAGGAGCACTGCCATACTGTGCCTACCAGCAGGAGCCCCTCACAACACCTGCTGCCCCCCCATATGTCCTCTAAAGGCCAAGGCATCCCCATGGCAGAGCCCCAACCGCCTTGAAAAACCTTCTCTTTTTCTTTCAGCAGCAGTGGTGTGGGGTTACGAGGAGGATTACAGCCATGGCAACCAGGATTTTCAGTGCTTTTTCTGCATTTTTCTCACCTTTGTCCCTGTCCCCTCTTCCAAAGCGAGAGATCTCACCACACGGCTTCCTGACGGCGTGGGCACAGCCCTGCCTGTGCAAGCAGTCCTGGAAACAACCCGCAGCACATGTGGGGGTCTGTCTTCTACCTCCGCTTTGGGAAGAATCTCCGGGCTCAGTGTGGGGGTGCTCAGACTCCATACAGGGCAGCACGTGCCCAGGGAAGGAGGATGTGTGGGGATGCTCCCGGGAGGTGGGCGTACAGCCAGAGCGGAGACTTGACTCTACAAGCAGTTCAGCGTGTTCAAAGTTACCATATATTCTTGCAGAATCCACCTTTTTTCGACCTCTGGAGACACTTCTAGGGGGTGGAAAAAACAAGGGCTTTGGCTGTGTGGTTAGGGATGCAGGTAGGATGACTCTGGGAACACAAGACAGTCTGGTTTGGTGTCCCCAGTACCTGGCAGCCTAGCAGCAGCGGGACCTGGCCTGCTGAGTGGCAGGTACAAATAGCCAGTCAGATATTTTAGCTGCATTTCCCACCAAGAGCAGGCTTGTGAGGTTGTGCTGTCTGTTCATCTACCCGTGGCAGTGTGTGGCTCTGCCAGCCACTTTCACCCAGTCCTGGTGGAGGGAGGCGTTTCAAGGCCATGAAGTCCCCACAGGTCTGGGGCATGCAATAAGCTGGGTCCGTCCTCAGCACCAGCTGCCCTTTGCCCAGGCAAGTGCTGGCTGCCGGGTAGGGCAGTGGCAGCCATAGGCAGCGGCCGAGCCGGTGAGAAGGGCTGGACCCTGCAGGAAACCAACCTCACAGGCTCCTATGAGCAACTCCATCACTGTTTGTCCCTGTCCGTCCTGAGCTGTTTATTAACTCCAGCCCAGATGACCTGACATTCAGGTAAGCCAAATTTGATTTTCCAGCTGAGGGAGCCCTCAGATCTTTACCATTTCCAATCGGATTTCATTGTGGAAAGCTCATTGCTCTCCAAGGCCTGATCTTCAATGCCAGCAGCAGAAAGCACTGAGCACGCCCAGCTGCCAGCTAAAGGAAACTCAGACCTTTGCTAAGCCCTGGCTGCAAAACGGGGAGGAGAAGGATTGCTGGAGCAGCCCCTAGACACAGCACCCGACCGAGGGTCTGACCTGGGGTGTCCCATCAGTGCCCAGGGGTGACCTGAGGCGCAGCTCCTCCCCTGCATGACTGGCACCGGAGGGTGCTCACCCCTCTCCAAAATGCAGGCTGTGCCGGGGGGCATTGGTGGTGAGGACCTGGTGCCACTGAGGTGAACCAATTTGGCAAGGCACATGGGAAAGGCGGGAGGCACCCAGGCAGCTGTGGAAGCGTTGGGAGTAAAAGAGAGAGGGATAAACGAGGGGAAAAAAACAAATAGAAATATCTCTGATGCTTTTCGAGTTGTTAGGTACCTAGTACCGGAGATGGACAAATGACATTCAAATTTTTCAAGGTATTTTGTTCCTCAAAAGTTGGAAACTTAAATTACCTGCATCATTTTTCAAATCCACTGGGGAAAACTTTTTCAAAAGCAACACTTTCCTGAAACAAATGACTTAAGAAAACGATGGCAAAATCCCTTATTTTGGGAGGAGCACTTGTAAGTCACAAAAGTCTGAGCAGCTCTGCTACCCACTGCAGATGCTTTCAGACATGCCCAAAGCATGTGCCTGTGTATACGGGGCTGTGGTTTGCTCTTCTTTGGGACGTCTTTGTTGGCCTTGAAGCTACAGGAGAAGTGCCTTGTTTCCCCCTCAGCAGAAGGGGCTACAAAGTACGATGCTACCATCCAAGAAGTACAAGTACAACTGTAGAGGCACACAGACCTGCAACACTCAAATTTAAAGTTATGGTGTAATTCTTCAGGGCTGTTAATATCATTTGATGTTCATCCCTGGTCATCTATCTGTATTCATGGTCTTTTTACTTACTAGAATCTCTAGCAATCTTTAATAAAACAAAAATTAATTTCCCACTTGAGATCTCAGAGGAAGGCGATAAAAATGTAATTTGCACGATAATCAAGGTCTCCTTCAAGGAAAGTGTAGGATCTGGATAAATTAGTCACATCCCAGCAAGAGTGGAAATATCCATCAAAAGTTTGTTCCCTTAATTCCAAAGTCCAGGTGACCACAAAGTGTTGTTTTATAGAAGCCAGGAGAGCAACAGACAAAGGGAAAAGATTTGTTCTGGGGAGCTCTGTGTACCAGAAAGGCCTGCTGAAG
The DNA here is from genome assembly GCA_013398225.1 of Steatornis caripensis. Taxonomy (NCBI): domain Eukaryota; kingdom Metazoa; phylum Chordata; class Aves; order Caprimulgiformes; family Steatornithidae; genus Steatornis; species Steatornis caripensis. Next base: position 21,921 of record VZSC01002966.1, read on the forward strand.
GGGTCACCGGGGAAAAAGGGCAATAATTGCCGGCTGTCCTTCCTGCCCGTGGGAGGCAGGAGGTGAAGCGTGGCAATGCAGCGGTCAAGGCGGGCGGTGGGACAGGCTGCCGGGCAGGGAGGGTTGCGAACAGCTTTGGAAGGCATGGGGTGGGCCTTGTGGAGCTGAGGCTGCCTGGGAGACGGGGAGAAGCTGGTGAGCCTCCCCGGGATGCAGCTCTCCAAGCAGAGATGCTCTACCTCGCCCTTGCCCTCACCCCGCCGAAGTCTGGGAAGGGGGTTTGCGGCACCAGGTCTCGGTACCTTTATAGAGAATTTCCATTTTTCACCCTCAGTGCCTAGTTCTTATTTTAAATTTGGCATTTTTGATTCAGTTGCAGCATAGCCGTGATGTCCCATGGCATGCCACAGCGTTTACAAAAATCAACAACAGTCCAAGGGCAAATGGTGACTTCATTGACTAGGAGCACTCCTGGTTATTTTTGAGCACAATGGGAGAAGCAGAGACCCCAGCCTTCCTCCACGATACGTCTTTGAGGAGGCTGTAGTTACTGAACCGGGTTTTGTAGTCTTTCTGCTGGGTGCGCTCTGACTGACAGCCTAGGCCAACCCGCGCTTCTCTCCTTCATAATAGTGAGAGATTATCTGCCTGCAGCGCCAATAAAAATAAATCATCTGGTTGCCGTATGCTCTGTGTGGATGAAAACAGAGTCATCAGTGGTCTGTGTACTTCTATGCTAAATTTACGCCCACAGCATTCTTTCTTTTAAATAAAATTGCAGGATTTTGAAGAGGCTACTATGTACTGGCGAAGAACGGAGGGCTGAGGCTCAGTGTGTGCGAGTGATGAGGTTACAATACATTCATTGTTCAGTTCAAATAACGTTTTTTCAAATTAGATTTGCATGTATGAGTGTAATGTTCTCATTGACTAGAGTGATGCACAATAGACCACCCACAACTTGGGAGAGCACTACGAGTTTGTCCCTCTGTGGGCAGGCATCACTTAGTTTTCCATCTCCATTCTGTCAATATATCTTCAGCCTGCCCTTTATCGTTCGTTCTAGATGAGCTAGAAGCCTATCTGGATAACATAATTCTCTATGGTGGCCTCATACACGGTTAAAAGATGATTTCAAGTTGAGAGTTCTCAAAGCCTGGAGAGTTGAGACCTGTACCGCTGATCCAAAATCCATCTTCAGCATTTTCCACTCACCCATTGTGGAAGTAAATCAGTATTTGTTCTTCTGAAGTCAGAGATTTACATTTTAAAGCAGGAGTAACTGAATATGCCTCATCTGTCAAGGGGGAACCACATAGCAGATTACTTTTTGTACCATATACTGGGAGTCTCGGCTGCTTTGCGGTAGTTTTGTCATTGTCCCTACTACCAGTCGCCCTACTCTCATAAAAAAGTAAGTGCGTAAGCAGCCAAATATGATGCAGTTTGTGGAGGAATCACTCCCACTCAGACCACATTGAGATAAAATTATATAACTTGAAGCCACCGAGGGCACAACCCCTGGTTGTATTTCCATCTGGAACATATGTCCTTCCCCTTTCCCTCGGCACTTGTAGAGGAGATGCTTCGACAGGTTGTTATTTATGTCGATGCAAACTGGTGGTACCAGGCATGTCTCTGTGGTGGTGAAGGAAAGTATTAGCGCCGGCATCTTAGCACAGCATATATATGTGATGAGATAATAGACATCTGGCACTGAGCGGCTACTGGGGCTCTGTAAATCCCTTGTTTTGTAGTCTTGTGCAGAAAAGCTACCTCCAGCACAGTATACGATTGTATAATCTGGAGTAATTTTGTAATTTCTGGAGTAATGATTCTGTAATATGTTAAAGATTGTGTTGGTCCTCACAAAGCACCGAGCTGTGTACCACAGCTTTCGGGTCCCCAGTCTAGCACTTGTGCCCGGATGCCCCCCAAGGACATTGGTGCCTGATGAGGAACTCAGGGAGCTCTCAGGTGTCTGTGGGCTTGCCTGTAAATCCCTGAGGTTTGCTTTGCTTCCTCATATCCCAGCATTTTGGCTGGGCCAAGCAGTTTAGAATCTGCCCTTGGGCTGGATGTCTCCCACCTGAGACCCTGCACGTGACACACACTGGCTGGCCGTCTTCCTGCATGAGCACCCACAATCACAGCCCAGGCAGCCCTCATCACCTCCTTGTCTGACATCGTTGCTGGCAGCTCACTGTCCAGGATATGGGATGTGCTCACTGTTTTCTGGGCCGAAGCAGACGTGAATGTCATGAGTTCCACTTTTGGAACAGGAGACATGAGTGTTCACGTCCCTGCTCCAGGTGCAGGTTATGCATGGCATCTAACTGCTGTTTGGGGTACGCACTGTAAAAGCCCATGTTACTAACTCAAGGTTAACATATAGTTAATCTTACTCCAAATTGAGATAACGAGTGCCATGACCGTTCACCATTGTTGAGAAGCATGAGAGTAAACAACTCATTAGAGAGTGCTGTGACTGTGGCTAACCTGCTGCAGAACATACAGCATGTTCAGTTCTGTGATGCCAGCTCAAAATCCCTTGGGATAGGTACGGGACCAAATACAACTCTCTCTTGCACTGCCTTACAGCTAAACTGACTTCAGCTTGCACTCCCATGGCTTTGTGTGGCAAACTGGTGGGATATTTGTTCTCCAGTACGAAGAAGAGGAATGAACTATCTGATTCCAGTGCATGATACTCTGCAAATATCTGTTTGAGTAGCCAGGTCTGAGTAAAAAAAAGAAATCAAATAGAGGGATGTGGAAAAATCTCTTTATGCCTATAAAAGGATCACTTCAAAACCACAGGATTTTGTATAGGAACCTTTTTCCTTAAATAGTAGAAACAGTCACCGGGTGCATTCCATCAGTGTAAAAAATGGGGGTTAGAGGAGAGCTGCCATGTCCAGCAGCAGTTTCCTCTCCTTCTGTCTCTCCCTTTCCTCCCCACACCACATGTGTACCTTTTCTCAGCCCCAGAAACTGTGCTTGTAGGAAGCATGAAAACAGTATAATTGCAATATATATATATATTTATACACATAGATATAATCAAACCCATATATATATATATATATATATATATATATATATATAT